>SZWC01004342.1:138640-176159 GCA_023375785.1 Penium margaritaceum
GTACCGGTGTCCATACGCTGACATGCTTATGCAATTAACATTGTCCACTGGCATCTCAACACACTCAATTCTGTACGAGAGTGAAGCAAAAAAGCTGCAACACATAACGTTTGTTTCCTAAAAGATCCAAAACACTAACGCATTTCGGATGGTTTCTTCAGTCAACAAACATTGCTTTGCCCATGTGTGTAACTTGGGGCTTCTGCTGATGGGCCAGCCAGCAGCTATATGCAATTCAAACATGGATCTTATTGATTGAATGCTCACAAATGTCATTTGCATTCCCACATACCCTTGAGCATAATGTGGAATGATTTTGCACGCATGTGTGATTTGTGATTGTATTTGGCTAGCTACCTGTTGCTGATCCTGCTGTGGTCATGCTGCTGGAACCTTCTGACAGGAGCTGCTCTTGATTTAACCAAAGTGTCTGGCTGAACCTCGCAGGTGGCAGCGAGCTCACCTTGTACGTGACTCTCGGGTGAGGCTCATGTCAGCAAGCCTACGTTCCACCAACCCATCTCCAATCTTTACTGTTCTTTCCATTTGACCTTGTTGTTTCTGGAAATCCATGGCATCCCTTGCATTATTGCTCCCTCATGCTCTCCTGATAACACTTTCACACTACCTACGGGGTTTTTTCATGGTTTCTTGTAGCTTCTATGATTTTTTTTGCTGGACTTGCCCTGGGCCTGACTTACGAGTTATTGTTTTTTCTTTCAACTGACTCATGCCAGACTTAGATTTTTCTGCAGTGATTACATCAAGCTTGAAATTCTACACATGTAGGACAAGAGGGTGCCTCATTTGGACATATGTGCACCAACATACAGGCAAAACAATGCTTTTTGACCCATATTGGACTCTAACAACTGCAGGAGATTTTAGGATCATATTTTCAAAATGGAACAAAGCCCTGGAAAATGAAGCCCAATGTTTCTAGCAGCTGACCATCTCAACCATTTTGGCTAAGAAAAATCAAGAAAATGTTTACAGGGTCGGCATACGTCACAGTTGTAAACATGCAACCCAACATGCATCTAGGCTTATTGTTCTAGATTCCAATGCAACGTGGAAAAAGAATTACTTGTGTCAATCCAAAAGTGGAGATGGAGAAGTACAATGGAATTTCCATGACGACACTCTTTCCTCCACTCTGGCCAACAAAGAATTGCAAGCTAGAGTAGAAGATGTCTCAAGCCTGAAAGCATGTATCGTGAAATTGACTCCTTGATGCATCCCCCTCAAGTTCTTGGTAATTGGGGAGCCCTCTAAATGCCATCTTTATCCCAAAAATGATGCATACACTACAATTTCCCCCTCTTGGATCTAAGATTCCTAGTTCATCCTTGCTCACGGAGGTTTGAGCATTGTGTAATTCATCATGCAAACCATGAAGGAAATTTGCAGAGTACCCCAACAAGCATTCGGGATGTTTTGGCAGTTATGTGGTAGCTGCTGGTGGGTGAAGCTACCACTCCTTGGTGCTTGGACACCAGCTGGGTACCAATCAGGGATCTGCACGAGCATGGACACAACTGAGTGGTTATAGTGAGCTGTACTCACAGACGAGGACAACTCACATCACAACAATCCCCCATGACCTGATGGTACGCATGTTCATACACGTGCAGAACTATCACAGGTACGTCAGGAGATGCTCAACAGTCCACACTTCCACATCCTGCTCTCAGCCACTCTCAGGTAAGGGGTGAATTCCGAAAGAACGAATGGCCACCACGAAAGCTCCACGCGCCAGTGCCTTGGTAAGGAAGTCAGCCCACTGCATGTCCATGCTGTCCAAAATGACAGAGATCACCTGTTGCTCCACAAGATCATGCACAAAGTGATGCTAAAGAGTGATGTGCTTTGTGCATGTATGAAACACACCAGAGTTCTCTTCAGTGGCAAGAGCAATTTGGTTGTCACAGCACAAAACGATGCAAGGCACAGGCTGATGGAACTCACAAAACAGACGTTGCAATAACACCGCCTCTGTAGCCCCAACTCCACGCATAGTATTCTCAGCCTCTAACAAACTACGTGCAACAAAATCCTCCTTGCTGTTGTGCCACAATACGGTGGTGCTATCTAGGAGGGACACAAAGCCTGTCTGACTGTGCCCAGTAGGGCTCCACGTCCAGTCACTGTCTGTGTAGTCATCGACTACTACCAAACACGATCATTGAAAGTAGAGTCTGAGTTACGATGTGGAGACCACTTACAGTACCACTCTCACAGCTGCGTGAAGGGCTCTTACCTTGGGAAAATGTGAAAAATATGTAAGGAGGTTGACAGAAATAGCCATGTCAGTTTGTTTTGTAGTGGCCAAGTACATTAGAGAGCCAACGAGATGTAATCATAGGGTCACATACACTGTCACCTATAGCTCTGTTGTATCATCCACACAAGAAAGGAGTATCACAGGTACGTCAGGAGATGCTCAAAAGTCCACACTTCCACAGGCCTTCTTCACAACCCCCATCAAAGGAGATGATATCAAGAGATCTCCAAGTACACCACAATGTCGGTAAGCTCTCAGCTATACGTTTGAGAAAGAGGGACAGGTCGGCGTCACTCTGCACGTACCCGACACGAGTCAACGTGAAAATAATTTCCTTGTTCCAGCACTGACTGGAAGTCGTACAAGGACTTGCGCAAGCGCAAAACCTTGTCATCAACCTCAAACCCTAGTGCCTGGACCATGTAGATCTCCTCCTCTAGAATACCATGTAGGAATGTGTTGTTTACTTCCATCTGGTGTAGCTCCCAGTCATGGCGAGCAACAATCCCAAACGGAGCGCGAGCGGTGGTTATGCAGTTAATGGGTGAAAACATGTGAGTGAAATCCAAAACCTCAACCTATGAGAACCCCTTGGCCATCAAGCAAGCCTTGTAGCAATCCAATGTGCCACAAGGCTTCACTTTCTTGTGAAAGACCCACTTGGCCTGTTTATCCTTTTGCATAGTCGGGAGGTCAACAAGCATATACACTAACACCGTGCTCACGGATGCCTCTCAGCTCATGCTCACAAGTAGCATGCCACAACTTTGCATCCTAAACCAAGAGTGTCTCCTTGAACATGCCTAGATCAAGCGCAGGAGGGGGAGAGCTCGGGGTGGCTGAGATGTATACCTTTGGACTCGACGTGATTATGATTAGGTCAGTTGTGTAATTGCAAGCAATTGAGAACTCTCGGAAGACCAACTGGTGACCATCAAGACACACTGGGTGCACCTTAGTGTAGTTTGCCTGGACACCCAGGCCGAGGGCCTTTGTGGAAGGCTTGCCACTCTGAAAATTGCAAGTTCGACGACTAGGTGTCGAGTCATTGGTCTGTTGAGTCGTAAAGGCCAGTGGTTAGAGACGACCATTGGGCTTGCGGAAGTAACTCGATGCTGAGGTGTTCACCTCGGGCTGCAGAGCAGGCTGCTAGGCCACAACCGCATGGACTAGAAACTTGTAGAAAAGGGATGAGGGTGTAGGAGGAGCATAGAAAGGTGCTGGCTTGCACATAGGTTGAGCAGGTGCATGCACATGAATAGGTGTGACTAGAGATGCTGTCACTGACACGATATCAGGTGTGCAAAAAGGAACTGATAGGGGCACAAGATGATGTGTTCCAAAGGGGACTGACACAGGCACGAGATCAGCTGTTTTGGAGGCGACTATCACTAGCACGGGATCAAGTATGCTGGAGGGGACTGACACTGGCACATGATCAAGAGAGCCACATGGGACAGATGCTGGCACGGGATTGAGGGTGCAAGCGAGAACCAGTAAGGCTACTAGACCTATGGCCACGATGGCCGGATCATCAGCAGCCACAGACCGGACCACAGGTGAGAAGGCCCGCACGGACCCATCCATAGGACAAGACTCCTCCATCCACCGAGAAGCCACACGAATGGGAACGTGGTTGGCACCAACAAAAAAATGCTGGATAGGTTGCGGTAGGTGAGAGCCTCGAAGAAGAGAGCGTCCTGAGACTTGACAATGTGATGATGAGCGGGGTCGGAAAAGCGACAAGCCTTGGACCACGGGGGGATGCCGAGGAAGGTACACATGCGACCCCAATGTGAGAATTTGGATCCCTACTTGTCATTGGTGTACCAAATGTAGGAGAGGGATCCCCAAACATGAGTGAGATGGAGATCAGCGTGATGGCCAAACCTTTGCTTGTACGATGCTACATGCTCTAGAAGAGGACCATACAATAGGCGGTTCTAGACACACATCATGTAGGAGAAGCCCTCAAATGGAAATGACTCCGGAAGACCGCACGTAGACTACACATTCCATGGTGCCGTTCTAATGCTTCAAAAAACTGCTTTGCTCTAGTGTAGCATAAGCGAAGAGCTGATGAAAGATACCAATCGAAGCAAAGTAGACATCTATCTTGACTAAGAACTCGCCGCCACAATCCAAGCGGATCTTGTGAAGGGTGTGACAAGAGTGGCGCTTAGCCATCACCAACTAGAGGGAGGCTACCAATGCTGCATCGCTCTTGTGGCGGAGGCTATAGACCCACCGTATGCAGGTGACGTCATCACCCGGATGAGAAAACAACAACCCCGATCTAAGAGGAACTCGACAAGGAGGGGAGCGAGGAGGTCTGAGTGGACCAACTCCAACGGCCACAATACCCATGAGGTGGAGTCAGGGTAAGTACAACATTTTATTTTACCCTAAGCACAAAAGATGCAATTGGTCTTGGGCGGCTTCTTGAAGGAAGACCAATGTCGGAATGTGTCCAAAAGAGCTTGGACACTATGTCCGAGCTCATTGGTACTCAAGGGAGAGCACATCAGTCATGAACATGCACATAAAAGAGAGAAAGAGGAAAGATGCACAGAGGGAGGGCGACGAGCAACATGGTATATTTCATCGACAACAGATGCACGGAGGACAAAAGCATGAGTATCAAAGGTGGAAACAATGGTAGAGTTAGTAGAATGATCAACGGAGAGACCCATCTGAGTGTAGGAAGAAACAAACAGCAGGCAGAGCTATTGAGAAATAATGCAAAGCATGTTAGAGATGTATAGATGGCCAGATGGAACATCAAAGCGCATGACCCCAAAGTCCTGGACTGGCAGAGGATGAAGAGATTGAACAGGCCCAACAGGACCGAAGACAACGAAGTTGAAGCGATGACATGTGATGTAGTGAGTGGTACTGTAGTCAATGATCTATGTGCCACTCGCCTCACCACCCATCGATGACATTGAGAAAAAGTCCACAGAATACTCAACAGCTGCCGGATGCTCAGTAGGGTCGACGGAGTCATGGAGAACAACATGACTCTGAGACTTGTCCAACCACTCTGTACAGTCAGGCCCAAAGTCATCACATGCACTTGACGTTCCTCCACAAGCATCATCACAGGCCACAAATGCAATTGTACAAGCACAGTGTGGACCACGCCACTGTATCAACACTCTTGCACCTCCATGAGTGCGGAGCACCAGAAGATGGCAAAGCTCCGTTATGATGCGGCTGTAATGGTCTACGACATTTGGTCACCGATGGCGGGTGGATGGTCAGCGGCTTTCGTGGTCGCACGACCGGTCTGGATGGCGCTGGAGACCGTCCGCTGGATACGCGTTGTCTGAAGGCCTCACATGATTCAATTCCAGTTGAGGTGCTGTGCACACTCCGTGTGGCAATGTGTGCCTCCACAATTATTGCAGTGGATTGAACGTCCACTCCCACCGGACTGTTGTGGACGTTGTTGTTGTTGTTGCTACTGCCCCTTACCACAGATCCGTTTTCCCTTCTTCTTTTGTGCAATGGTGGCCAAGCTCTGGGAGGAGGGTGATAGAGAAGAGGGTGAGGATGAGGCACTGAGAAAGGGAGGTGTCGTTGGTGAGACATTCATTGCGGCAACCAGTGGACTCACCTGATAGGCCTAGGTAGCCTCACGTGCAATAGTCCGCTGTAGGTAGTAGTGATGGGCCCAAGGGAGGAGCTCCAAGGATTCCAACAGCTTGGCGAGAATCGCCTGGTTGAAGTAGGTAAAAAAAATTACGAACTCCATGTGGGCCTCGACCATGATGGTGTGTAAGGCCCACAGTTAGGATCCACCGATGGTGCCGTTACGAGACTAGATACGCATGGCTCACCGCCAGTAGGCTACCGCAGTCCTGAATGGACCCTGCCAAGGGGCGCTGAACTCTCGAAGACAAACCATCATCGTCCCATGGGTCTTGGCTACCAATAGGTTCAAAACGAACCCTTAGCCGTAGCGGGGGTCCACTCCAGTATCTGTACCAGGGGTCCCTAGGAATGGGTGGAAGTCAACAACAAAGTCCTAAGATAGGGTGTAGAGCAAGCCGCACATTGCCCTCACTGCAACCTTCACCTAGCCAAGGCCAGTCATCTGAAGCTGGCTCAAGTAATTTGGCCAAACTCCCTCCACATTGGCCCACATTAAAAGGTCTCCTAGGCGTTGAACCCAACATCGCTATCGTAATGTGCTGGTGGAATCTCAAAGTCCTTCGGCCACCAATTCATGGGAAGGGTGACCTTGGGGGCACGCTTGAGCGCACAAGGAATTGAAAGTCCATCAAAAGACACACCGGGAGAGTGGTGCAGAAAGAATGAAGGCACAGCCAACTCGGAGTCGTATGCGGGAGTTGTCTGTTGAAAAATTGTTCCTCCGCATGCCCAAGTGCGGCGCCGGGAGGCACCGACAAGTCGCAAGAAAGAGGAAAATCTGCTTTGGCAAATCTAGCGGCTCCAGGATTACTCCGATCCTAAAATGAATGATTTATCCTTACATTTGACAAGTTGCTAAATCCTGTGGAAGTTTTTTCACCAGAATCGGACAAGCATCGAGGGAGATATGGTCTTCCAAAGTTAGGGTGTGTGCGGCGGCTGTAAGAGCCGGCCGCGACTCGACTTTTGGTGGATAATCGACCGGACCGAGTAACAAAAGTACCATCTGGAGAATTTTCTCCGGAAGGTGTGCCGAGGCGTCCAGTGGATAATCCACCAGATCCTGTAGTGCAGTTTGTTACTGAGGGAGTTAGCCAAAATCCTGGCTCGGCGTCCGAAACTCAATAGTACCCTACTACCGGCTAAATTCGGATAGAATTTTTTACTCTCAAGCTCGACCCTATTGCATAATTAGGTTCCCCCCATTGTAGTCAGTGTGCAGAAATTCCTTCCGAAATGAGTTCCAAGAATAAGGAAGCTTGATTCATGCTTGCACGAAGTTCAAAACGAGGTACGGGCCGGCGCGACGTCCCTTGACTGCTTGATTTTGGTCGTTCCAACTAGTGTAGTGGGATTGAGCATGCACGTTTGACCCAAATCCCTAACCAATTCTGAATGTAAGAGACCCATAAATCTGTGGATCCTTGTAGCCAGTGTGCGTAAATTTGACCCCGGTTGCTTGAAACAAACTAAGAAAAAATTCCTTCGCAAATGACTGTCCAAATTTAGGCGGTAGTACGATACATTGTCTTACCGGGGACTTAGTCAAAATTCTGACTGCAGGTCGGCGGACAGGTTTGGAACCTCGTCACACCCCATCACCAAACTCGACCCAAAAGTGAGGAAGGTGCGTAGAAACAGTGCATGGGACCCCTACACCAAGTGCAATGGGATATGCACCTTGGAAAAGGCGCTTCGCACGTGAAGGAAGCGGCCACGGCGCGTGCGCGCCATGGAAGCGTTAGGTGTTTCTGTGGTGGGTGAGACCTGCGCTTTGACAAGCGTAACTTGGGCTACACTTGGCAGAATTACGCGCGCTTTGGTGCGTGAGAAAGCTCATGAGTATCCCTAAAACTATTCTGATCATGTCCACGTTAAAACACTAATGCAAAATGACGTTATTCCCTTTGCAAACTGACTGTCTCTGAATTCCTGCTCACATAGCGTGAGGCGACCAGAAAGCTCACGCTCAGTCTCAGATTTGCCCAAAACAGAAGACGTAAACCACTAAAGACGATCAGAAAAACGTCGGGACCGCACCACGTGGATTCTCTGAAAAATGGTTATGGGCCCGCTTGTTTTAGTGTCTCCAATGTTCACGTCTTCCGTAGTGCACGGGATTGTCATCGTGGACGTCACCGTGAAGTACTGAGAAGCTGTCGGAGTAGAACCTGCGCCAATGGCACAGAAGGAGACGTAACCCATTCAGAAGTATGCTGGCGGCCCAGGTTTTGGGCTATGGAGGTGGCAGTTCAAGATGCACCTCGCGCATAAGGGGCTGTTGGACGTCATGTTGGGAAAGGAGGTGTTCAACGACTACTACAGACGCACAGAAGCAGACCTTTGAAAAGAAGAGCACGGAGGCGCTCATGCTCCTGATGTTCAAGACAACCGAGTCGCAATGGGGCTACTTCCAAGGCTGTAAGCTGGCAGCTGAAGCTTGGCCAAAATTCTGCGCCATCCACCAATCCAAGTCGTTTGAGAACAAAATCTTTGCAATGAAGTGACTCCTCACTGTGAGAATAGAGGAGAGAGACGATGTCATCTCCGCCATGCAGCAGATTGAGTCACTCGCCTTTCAATGCAACGATGTGGGGTGGAAGATTAACACCCAGCTATAGGCGATGGCCCTCCTCATGGCCCTACCTAACAGCCGGGGTCTACTCATCACCGTTCTCGGAGGATGGTCGGAGGACAAGCTCACCTATGGCGCGATCGTAGAGCATATCCGCAACGAGGAGCACAACCGAAGCTACAGGGAGTCCTTGTCTTCCTCATTGGCCCTTGTCACCAAAACACGTGGTGGTGGAAGCAGGGGTAGAGGAAGCGACGGGAAGGGGGGCAGCAAGAAGGGTGCCAAGAAAGGTGCGTGCCGCAACTGCGGCAAGGAGGGCCATTCGGCCAGTGAGTGCACCGAGGAGGTGAAGACCGGCGGCAAAAACATCAAGGGCAGGTTGTTCCTCAACGGCAACAAGAACCACTTCCTCAAGAAAGCCAACAGGTGGTGCCTGGATTCCGGAGCCGAGGAGCACACCCAGGTCAAGAAGGTGGGGTTCGTCACCTACAAGAAGTCCTCCAAGGAAATGGTGGTCATGAACGACAAAGTCGAGCCGGCGGCCGGCCAAGGCGATGTTGAGGTGGAAGTCGTGGTGGGAGGTAAGGAGATGTGCACAATCCGTGATGTGCAGATTTCCACGGCCTGGCTGAAATTTTGAGTGTTAGCCGCTTAACGGACAAGGGGTATGAGGTGCTCTTCTACAGGAAAGGCGCAGTGGTGCGCATCGACAGCGACGACAAGGTCGTGCTGGAGGCAAAGTGCAAGGGCGGTCTCTACATCGTGGAGACCAAGGTGATCCCCGCAAGATCGGACACAGCATACTTGTAGGAGCGAGCTGTCAACATGGCCAAGGGAGGAAGCACTGATCTGGAGCTCAGGCACCAACGGTTGGGGCATTCGGCACCCGCAACTATTAAGGAGATGGCAAAGCGTGACATGGTGTACGGCCTTGTCATTGATGGAGCAAGAGACGCGGCAGTAGATGTAGTAGAATGCAAAAAGTATGAGCCTTGTATTTTGGACAAGGCGTGGTGCAAGCCGTTCAAGAAAAACAAGGCTCTGGCAAAGGACCTACTGGAGGTCGTGCATAGAAACGAGTGCGGACCATTAAAAACGCCTTCAAACAGCAGCCTCACATGTTTCGTCACCTTCATTGATGACTACAGCTGAAAGCTCTACGTGTACTTCATGAAGCAGAAAGGCCAGTTCCTAGACCGGATGAAGGAGTACGTCACAGCGGTGGAGAGGCAGACTGGCCGGAAGGTAAGAGCTCTACGTAGCGATAATGGCAGAGAGTATGTGGGCTGTAGTCAGTGGATGAAGCAGCAGGGCATCAAGTGGGAACCCAATACGCCGTACTCACTAGAGTCCAACTGAGTCGCGGAGCAGGCGAACAAGACGCTGCTAAACATGGTGTGGACCATACTTGTGGATGCTGGGTTGCCGCAAGAGTTTTGGACGGAGGCTGTACGTACAGCAAGCTATACCATCAACCTCACCCCAACAGTGGTGCTGAAGGAAAAGGGTGGCTGGAAGACGCCGTAGGAGATTTGGAGCGGGCGCAAGCTAAACGTGGCACACCTGAAGGTGTTTGGCTGCAAGGCGTGCGCGATGGTGCAAGCGGCGCAACGACGAGACAACAAGTTGGAACCGCGGGCGAAGCCGTGCTTGTTCCTTGGCTAGGAGAGCACACAAAAGGCGTACGGGCTCTGAGACCCGTGCACGCAAGAGATCATCCGCAGTCATGAAGTCAATTTTGACGAACAACAGAGCTTCAGCACCAGCAGCAACGACATGAGCGTTGGGAACACTCCAAAACAGGGGGAGTGGTTCCAGCTCCTTGATTACGAGGAGGACCCGGCAAATGTGGAGGTGGATTATGTGGCATCGGAGCGCGGCGGTGCAACAGGTGCAGCAGCCGATGCGGAAAACTCCAACGATGATGTAGCTAGGCTGGAGATCCGGCGGAATGATCCGTCGAAGGAGGCACCGCGAGTGCCTAAGCGCGTACTCCCAGTGGAGTTTGCGTCGGGAGTCAAAGAAAAATCCTCCAGACACGCCGCTCGTCCGGTCAATGGTTCACAGGAGCGGGAGAGATCCTCGGGAAGCCGCCCGGTCGATGATTCACCACAGCAGACAGAGTCGGAAGGATCGCATCAGCGTGACAAGATGTCACCAAAACTACTGTGCCGCAGAGGGAGGTAGCGGAGAGCAGGGAAGTGTTTTGACGTAGGCACCGGTCGATACATTGGCATGAAGCGGTGTATGCTGGCTGCATCAACGGAGCTAACGACCATGCAAGAGGCACTTGCGCGGTATGAGGGGAAGCAGTGGGACGCCGCCATCAAGTCGGAGTTGGCGTCCATTGCTGAAAATGACCCGTGGGAGCTGTTTGACAGGCCAAAAGACGCCAAGGTCATAGGCTCCAAGTGGGTCTTCAGGACCAAGTTCACAAAAGACGATGTGGTGGACAAGTACAAGGCACAGCTAGTGACAAAGGGGTACACACAGTGTAAGGGCAAGCACTACGATGTGACGTTCGTCCCCGTTGCCAACTTCACAAGCATCTGGTCGATCCTTGCGGTGGAAGCCGCAATGCATATGGAGCTCCACCAGATGGACGTAACAACGGCCTTCCTCAACGGAATCATCGGCAAAGAAATTCACATGGAGGTGTCAGAGGGGATGGAGGTGCTGGATGGCAAGATGTGCAAGCTGCGGAAGTCCTTGTACAGGCTAAAACAATCGTTCTGATGCTGGTACCAATAGATGGATAGGTTTATGGCATAAGCGTTGTGAGGCAGATCACAGAATGTACGTGCGGTGCAACAAGCTCCATCAGATCGTCGTACTCTACATGGACGATCTGATCTTGTACTCCTCCGACCTACCGAGCCTATAGTAGCTGAAAAAGCAGCTAAGTGCCAGGTTCTGGATGTTGGACATGGAGGAGCTGGAGTCCGACCTCGGGGTGAGCATTACGCGGAACTGGAGGGTGCGCACGCTTGAGCTGGGACAGGCCAAATATGTGGCTGTGGTGCTGAAGAGGTATGGCATGGAGGACTACAAACCAGTGTGCAGTCTTGTCTTCACGACCTTTGAACTAAATGCGGCAATGGCGCCGCAAACAAAAGAAGAGCGGGAGGATATGGCAGGGGTGCCCTACCAATGGGCTGTGGGCAACATCATGTACACCATGGTGGCGACTCGACCGGACCTGGCCTACACGGTGGGCCAAGTGAGCAGGTTTGTGGCCGACCCAGGTCCACTACATTGGCAGGCGGTCAAGCGCATCCTGCGCTTCCTATAGGCGACGCGGCACGCGCGCATGAGGTTCGACGGCAAAGGGCGGACGGACCCTTTGCGTCTGGTCTACTACACGGATGTAGAGTATGCTGGGGATGTGGACAAGCAAAAGTCCACATCCGGCTACGTGTTCTTCCTCATTGGTGAAGCGGTCTCGTGGTGTAGCAGGAAGAAGGACTGCGTTGCCACCTCCATAGTGGAAGCAGAGTACATCGCGCTGGCCGAGGCAGTCAAGGAGGTGGTGTGGCTCTGCAGGTTGCTAAGGGAGATGGGTGTGCCGCAACAGGAGCCAATGGTGTTGCAAGAGGACAACACCGGCTCCATCTCGCTGACCAGATACCCGACATTGCACAGGAGGACGAAGCACATGGACGTGCGTTATCACTACGCACGAGACATGGTTGAAAAGGGGCAAGTGGTGCTGCAGCATTGCAACACGCACAACATGCTTGCGGATTCCTTCACCAAAGCGCAACGCGTGGACCGGCACGTGATGAGCGTGGCCGGACTTGGGATGACCAGCTATGATGGGCTGGAAGGCGTAGCGGAAGATGAGTGAGAGAAAGCAGGAGCAACGGGCATGGTAGGTGCAAGTGGGAGAATGTGGAAAAGCTGCTTCTGCGCATGCCCAAGTACGGCGCCGGGAGGCGTCGACGAGCTGCCAGAAAGAGGAAAATCTGCGCTGGAAAATCTAGCGGCTTGAGGATTGCTTGGATCCTGAAATGGATGATTATCCCTTAAAGTAACGAGTTGTTGAATCCGGTGGAAGTTGTTTCACCGGAATTGGACAAGTATTGAGGGAGATATGGTCTTCCAAAGTTTGAGTGTGCACAGCGACTGTAAGATCTGGCCGCGACTCGAGTTTCGGTGGATGATCGACCGGACCGAGTAACAAAAGTACCATCTGGAGAATTTGCTCCGGAACGTGTGCCGAGACGTCCGGTGGGTAATCCACCGGATCCTGTAGTGCAGTTTTTTTACTGAGAAACTTAGCCAAAATCCTGGCTCGGCGTCCTAAACTTAGTACCGTGCTAGCACTTGAAAGGCTGAGCAAAATCATTTTTAGTTTCTACATCAAAGAAGTTGTGCCAATGGTTATCTTACACAAACACAAAATCAGAGGACGCAATTAAACACAAACACAAATTAGTTTTTTGTCCGGTGAGCTCGTTCAAGTCCAGGCTTGCTCTCTTTGTACGTAGCGTCATTTGAACATCGAAGTGTAAACTTTGCCCACCAAACGCCGGTGGCTTGAGCGCCGAGGCACACGATTAGGCATACACGTTGCTTCTCGCGACTCGTAAGGCTGGGCTGATCTCAATATGTCATTTGCTCTGTTTTTCAAAGCAGACCCATGGGCAAAATTGTATCTTAACACAAACACAAAATCGAACCCAACAATTTCACACAAGCACAAAATAATGGATTAAAAAATACTTTTTGAACCTCTTAAGTGCTAGTACTGTAGTGCGTTTTGTGACTGGGGACTTAATCAAAACTCTTACTGCAGGTCTGGGGACGGGTTTCGAGCCTAGTCACACCCTTTCATCAAACTCGACCCAAAAGTGAGGAAGGTTCGTGGAAACAGTGTAGGGGACCCTTAAACCACGTGCAATGGGATCTACACCTTGGGAAAGGCGCTTTGTATGTGAAGGAATTTGCCACGACGTGTGCTCGCCATGGAGGCGTTAGGCGTTTTTGTGGTGGATGATACCTGCACTTCAACAAACATAACTTGGGTTACGCTTAGCCGAATCGCACGCAGTTTGGTGCATTAGAAAGTTCATGACTAGCCCTACAAATTCTCTGATCATGACCATGTTAAACAACTAACACAAAATGACGTTTTTCCCTTTGTGAACTGACTATCTCTAAACTCTGTCCCACATAGCGTGAGGCGACCAGAAAGCTCATGCTCAGTCTTAGATTCGCCCAAAAGAGAAGACGTAAACCACTAAAGGTGATCAAATGAAGGGCAGGACCACACCACGCAGATTCCCCAACATGGTCTACTTATCCAACTGGAGACAATGCATCCCCTCGACGGCTTCTCGTAGCTAGTGGCTAGAAGTGTGGCAACCGGGCACTCCAGGGTCACTTACCTGATGATATTGAACATGGCTGTTGTTACTCTGCACACATTTATCCAAAGGCAACATCATTTGAACCTAAAGGTGCATAATCTTGAGCTGGACGCTACAACTGGTCACACGCACATTCCTGATACTGATCAATACACAATGTAAAACATGTGACTTGGGCTCAGGACCCTGTCCATCAAGAAAACGCTAGCGACTGTAACAAAACGCAGAGTACCCTAGAAAGCACCCAGGACGTTGTGGCAGCTGCTTAGCAGCTGCGAGTGGGTCGAGCCGTCTGTCCTTCAACACCAACTTGGTCCACATCAAGGATCTCCACAAGCAAGGACAAGGCCAAGTGGTCATTGTAAGCTATACAAACAGACAAAACGAATCATATCACAACACTTCCCCATTACCCAATTGTACGAATGTCCATACACTCGCAAAACTGACACGGGTGCCTAGCAAGATGCTCAACAATCCATACTCACACATCCCACTCTCAGCCACTCTCAGGCAAGGGGTGAAGCCCGGAAAAATAAGTGGCCACCATGAACTTTCCGCGTGTTAATGCCTTGGTCAGGAAGTGAGCCCGCTGCGTTTTCGTGCCGACCCACATGACAGAGATCACCTGTTGCTCCAGAAGATCATGCACAAAGTGATGCTCAATAGCAATTTGCTTTGTGCATGCATAAAACACACCAAAGTTCTTTGGACTAGTAAGAGAATTCTGGTTGTCACAACATAAAACGATGCAAGGCACAGACTGACGCAACTCACAAAACAGATGACACAACCATGCCGTCTCAACAGCCCCACTCCCTTGTACAACGTACTCAACCTCTGATGAGCTACGTGCGATACATCCTTGCTTACTTCTGCGCCATGACATAGCAGTGCCACCCTACAACAACATGTAGTCTGTCAAAATGTGCCCATCAGGGCTCCACATCCATTCACTATCTTTGTTGCCGTCAACTACCAGTGAACACTACCATCAAAAGTAGATTCTAAGGTATAGTCTAGAAACCACATACTACACCACTCACACAGCCGTGTGAAGGGCCCTCGCCCGAGGACACTATGAAAATCGTGCAGGGAGGTTGACGACGAAGGCAATGTCAATTTGTGTGGTAGTGGCCAAGTACATAAAAAAGCCAATCAGGCGCAAGTGATGCCACTACCTCACGACCTGGCATTGGACGTGATTGTCTCCCTCCGCTGTGCTGGATCATCCACCTTATGAGCATCTTGCCCATCAGGTGTGCTGGGGATGGAGGCTATGGGAGCTGCATGAAGGAGGTCAATAAACCATTCCCCCACAATGTGGACATAACATGCCTGATGTACCAAGAGTATTTGTTGCTAACGATCATGTGCGAGCTCCATCCCGAGAAGTACAACAACACGACCAAGGTCCTTCATCTTGTAGGCAACCTGAAGGAATGTCTTGGTCTCCTTCATGACCTCCATAGAAGGAGAAGTAATAAGGAGTTTTTCCACGTAGACCAGGTGAGTGGTGAACCACTCAAATGTTCATCTAAGAAAGACGGATGGGTTGATGTCACTCTACACGTAACCTGCACGTGTCGGTGTGCCGGTGATCTTCAAGGTTTAGCACCTCGGTGACTGTTTCAAGCTATACAAGGCCTTGCACAAGTTCTAGACCTCGTCACCAACCTGGAATCCAGGTGGTTGGAGCATGTAGATCTCCTCCCCTAAGGTGCCATGGAGGAACGTGTTGTTCACATCCATCCCACTCGTGGTGAGCAATAACCCAAAACAGAGCGTGAGGTATGGTCATGCGGTCAACGGGTGCAAAAGGTGTCTGTGAAATCTACACTCTCAACCTGAGAAAAACCCTCGGCCGTCAAACACGCCTTGTAGACATTCAGTGTGCCATCAAGCTTCACCTTCTTGCAAGATACCCACTTGGTCTGTGCAGCCTTCTGTTCAGACGGGAGGTGGACAAGCTCATAGACAACATGCTCACGGATGGCTCTCAACTCCTCCTCATAAGTAGTACGCCACAACTGTGCATCCTCAGCCAAGAGTGCTTAATTCAACGTGCGTAGATCACGTGTCGTTGATGGAGAGTTCTAGGTGGCTAAGTAACACGCCTCCAGACTCGGTCCGACCTTGACAAGGTGGGTTGCAACATTGCAAGCAACCGAGAACTCTCGGGAGATCAACTCGTGATTGACAGGGCATGCCAGGTGCACCTCTATGTAGTCCACCTGGACACTCAAACCAAGGGCCTTCGTGCCAGGATCGCCACTCTGAACATTGCAAGTGGAGCCTCTAGGTGCCAAATTGAATGTTGGCTAATCCCTGTAGACCAGTGTGTTGACATGGTGTGCTCCTTGCCATGAGTGTTGTTGATTTTACTCCCTCGTTTGACCAATCAGAAGTGGTTGAACACCTGATCCAACTATGGATTTGGACTTCTTGGATTCTTCCATGCAAGATCCAGCTTTGAATCGCTCGATCTGAGTGAGTATGCAGAAAGTTAGCCCTACCCAAACTTCGGGTGGTGCGGCGAATGGAATCTGGTATCCGGGTGACGAGATACTCAACCGCCAGTGGTCCATATTCAGCTCCGCCTGGCTTCATAGATCAACAATCTTTGTCATTGGTGTACATTGGCTGCCCAAACATTGGTAGCGTGAACCACTGAGAGCTAGACATCCTTGAGGGTGCCTCCACACCCACTAGTGCCAACCAAGGGTTATGGACCCAAGTGCCTAGAAAGATCCTAGCTCCTCAACTTTCACACTACCGCCACACCCCATGGCATCAACCGAGCAAGAGAGCATCGGCGCCATCTCCAAGTTTGACGGGAACGGCTTCCCTTTATGGAGGTGGCAGTTTGAGGTCTACTTTGATGACAAGGGCCTACTTGAGCTTGTCAACGGTAAGGAGACCGCCCCTCCGGATTCCGTGACGCCAGAGGAAGTGGACAAGTACAAGAAGCGCAACAAGAAGGTGCTTTCATTGTTGGTGTTAACGCTAGCCCCGCCGCAGCGTACACTGATTCAAGGATGCACACAGGCCGCAGAGGTCTGGAAGAATATCTGCACCATCTACCAGTCCACCTACCCTGCTAACCAGCTCTTTGCCTTCAACAGGATCATCACCCTCCAAGCCAACAAAGGCAACGACATCATGGAGATCCTGCAGCAGATTGGCTACGCACTGCCAAGTGCGTAGCCACCGGATGGAAAGTCGACCCTCAGCTGCAAGCCATGATCCTCCTCCTGGCATTGCCGGACAGTTAGAGTCCCTTGATCATCGTCGTGGGCGGTTGGTCCGCCGATGAGCTAAAGCACCCAAAGGTGGCTGGGTACGTTCGCAATGAATGGATGCGGTGTGGTGGAAGAGAGAGCGGGCCAACGTCAAGTTCCGCCTATGCCATCCGCCCTCAAGGTGGATGGGGAGGCAAGAAGGTGAAGAGTTCCAAGCAGGGCACCAAGAGAGGAGAAAAGAAAGGGGAATGCTATGTGTGCGCCAAAGAAGGCCACTACACACGCAACTGTCCCAATTGGAAGTCGAACCAGCTGGGGAAGGCTGGAAAGAAGGACGACCTCGTAGTGATGGCAAAGGAGTCTGTTGACTTGGGATCGGGCCGCCACACGCAATGCAACCAGGCGGAATTCGTCACCTATAGCGCCTTAGAGCGGTGCAAGACGGTAGCCAACGGCAAAAAAAAGTTGGCTGCTGGTGAAGGCAACGTTTGCATGTAGATGAATGTGGACGGGGAGGCTGTCATGAGCACAATTCATGACGTGCTCCACATGCTTAACATTGGGACAAATCTACTATCTGTAAGCCGCCTTACCGACGAGGGGCTCGAGGTGCTCTTCAACAAGAAGGAGGCCATCATTTGCAAGGAGGGGAACGGCAAGGTAATTGCATGCAGAAAGCAAGAGGACAACTTGTACCTGCTCCGTACAAAGGTCCTTGGCAGCTGGGCGGGGCCCGGCGTCGCCCACCTCGCGAAGAAGGAGGATGCAGACCTGGACCTCTGGCACCACCACCTGTGTCACATCGCTCCCTCAACTATGAGGGACATGGCGAAGAAGGAAGTGGTGTGGAATCTTAAGATCAAGAGCCTCGACGCAGCCAAGAATGTCGTGTGCGAGCCATGCATGGTCGGCAAGGCAACACGGCAGCCGTTTGATGACAAAGGGATGCGTGCATCGGCAAAGTTGGAGGTGATTCACACTGATGTGTGTGGAATATTGGAGAGCTCCATCGGGGGCGCTTGCTACTATGTGTCCTTCATCGATGATTACAGCCGCAAGCTCTACCTCTACATCATCAAGAGGAAGAGAGGCGTCCTGTCATATATGCAAGAGTTTTTGGTGGCACTAGAGCGGCAAACAGGGTTGAAGGTGAAGGAGTTCCGGAGCGATAACGGCAACGAGTACGAGGACTACTCGGGATGGATGAAGAGCAAGGGGATTGCATGGTAGAAAACTATGCCACATTCTTCGCAGCAAAACGGCATCGCCAAGAGGGTGAACCGCACCATCCTCAACATGGTCCGGTCCATGTTGAGCGATGTCGGCCTCGCGCAACGGTACTGGGGCGAGTCGGCATGGATAGCGGCGTACATCATGAACCTGACATCCATGAAGCCATTAATAGACGCGGAGTCCAAGGTGTGGAAGATGCTACAATAATTGTGGAGCAGGATGAAGCCAAATGTGGCTCACCTCCGCACGTTTGGATGTTTTGCACATGTTTTTGTGTAGGCACAGGAGGGGCAGGGCAAGCTGGACCCACAGACTTGCCGATTCATCTTCATCGGGTACGAGAGCGGGAGCAAGGCATACCGGCTCTTCGACCCACAAAGGCAGCAGATCATAAAGAGTCACGACATCACATTCAACGAGGACAGCCATTGGACGGACAAGAATGCAGGTTTCTTCAAGCGTGGGGAGTGACTGCCACTCCACAAGGGGGAGATACCGGAGGACGCAAAAGAGGGTGACGTCCAAGCAGCTCCAACCGGTGGGAACCATCCGAGGGATGGGGAAGCGGATGATTTGCATTCAGCCGAATCAGACAATGAGTCCGAAGCACCGGCACCAGTGGAGCTGAATGAAGAGGTGGGGAGTGAGCCCGCATCTCCATGATCCCCGACAAAGGGGGAGCAGGCCAGTGATGCGAGTGGCGCTGTGAGAGGGCAGCAACAGCAGCAGAAGCAGCAGCCTCAACAACAGTAGCCTCGCAAAAGCGGACTCGCAAGAAGGATGGCAAAATGGTACAATGCCGTATAGGGCATCTAGACTCGGTTTGCTCGAGTGTTCTTTGTGCAAGAGGAGCCTGAGACTGTTGAGGAGGTGTTGTAGCGGAAGGATGTGGCTAAGTGGGAGGGAGCCATGAAATCTGAGCTCGCCTCCCATGGAGTGAATGGCACTTGGTACCTGATGGACAGGCCGGAGGGCATGAAAATCATCGGTTCCGAGTGGATCGTCAAGAAGAAGCTCACCAAGGAGGTGAAGGTGGAGCGGTACAAGGTGCGGATGGTTGCAAAGGGGTACGTCCAGCGGAATGGTGAACACTACAATGAAATCTTTGCACCCGTGGTAAAATTTGCCTCAATCCGCTCCATCCTCTCGGTGGCCACGGCGCGTGACTACGAAGTCCACCAAATGGATGTGAAAGCTGCATTCCTCAAGTGACCTGGACAAGGAGGTCCTCATGGAGGTGTCGGAGGGGATAAACGCGTCACCGGGGAAGGTGTGCCGGCTTCGCAAGGCACTCTACAGGCTGAAGCAAGCGCCACTCATGTGGTTCTTGAGAATGGACGGCTTCATGGCCAAGTTTGGCTTCAAGTGCTGCAAAGCGGAACAGAGCGTGTACGTGCGGAAGCAGCCGGAGTTGCACCACATCGTGGTCCTTTACGTGGATGACCTCATCCTCGTGTCATTGGACATGGAGGAGTTGGTGAACATGAAACTGCAGCTGGGCGGTCGGTTCACAATGCTCGACATGGGCAAGCTCGAGTATTACCTCGGCATTGCCATCAAGAGGGACCGCAAGGTACGCATGCTGGAGATCGGACATGCAAAGTACATGCAAGAGGAGCTCCGCCACTACAACATGGAGGATTGCAACCCCATCGGCACACCCATGACCACCACATGTGAGCTGAGCTCAAGCATGGAGCCGAGCACGGACAAGGAGAAGGATTAGATGGCAGGTATGCCATACCAGTCTGTTATGGGGAGCATCATGTACGATATGGTGGCAACGCGGCCCGACCTGGCCTTCACGGAGGGCCAAGTGAGCCGCTACGTTGCTGACCCTGGGCCGCTGCATTAGCAAGCGGTGAAGCGGATCCTCTACTATCTCAAGGCAACAGAACAGTCGCGACTCGTTTTTGGAGGGGGAGCGCATGGAGACTCCCTCGAGTTCGTCAGTTACTCAGATGCTGACTGGGCTGGTGATGTGGATAACAGAAAATCAACGTTGGGGTACGTGTCTGTACTTGGTGGTGCAATAGTTTTGTGGGCGAGCTAGAAGCAGAATTGCGTGTTGCTGTCCAGCACTGAGGTTGAATACATCGCACTTGCAGAGGTCACGAAGGAGGCAGTGTGGCTGTGGCGACTGCTGAAGGAGATCGGGGTGCCACAAAAGAATCCGACTTTGGTCAATGTTGAAAACATGAGCGCCATCGGCCTCACCCAGAACCCACTGCTGCACAGGAGGAACAAGCACATCAAGATCCGTCATCACTACGCAAGGGACTTGGTGGCGAAGGGAGATCCGGCGATCGTCCATTGTGGCACGAAGCACATGCTCGCCGATGCCATGACGAAGGCACAGCCCAAGGACAGGCATGACGTGAGCTTCATGGAGCTTGGTCTGCGCTGTGAGGCTTAAAATGCTACAGTTTCCAAGGGCAGGGCATCAAGGTTGCAGTGCAAGGAGGAGATTGTTCACGTGATGTGCCCCTTGCCATAAGTGCCGTTAATCGTTCTCCCTGGTTTGACCACTCAGGAGTGGTCAAACACCTTATCCAACTATAGATTTGGATTCCTTGTTTCTTTCCATGCAAGATAGGGCTTTGAATCTCTCAATTTGAGTGAGTATGTAGACAGTTAGCCCTATCCGAAGTTTGGGAGGTGTGGCGGATGGAATCTGGTATCCGTCCGGGTTCACGGGATACTCCACCGTTAGTGGTCCATGTTCAGCTCCGACTGGTTCCATAGACCCCAAGGCCCTTGAGGAAGTGACCAGGGAGGTCTTGTGGACCAGGGCGAGCCACCCTTTGACTTGTCAATCAGGAAATGCACTCTGACGAGCCGTCGTCGGCTCTTCTCGGCGACGGCTCGCGACGGCGGCGGCCAAAGGCGGCTCCACCAAGGGTTGCTTTGATGGGCGTAGCAGGGGCTCTACAGCTCCGATTTGGGCGTTCTTGGATGCGTTGGAATGCTTAGATCACAGGATATAAAAATCTGATGTAAAATTGCTATTTAAGTAAAAACTTTGTGTTTCGATTCATATCTACTGAATGCGACGTGTTCTGTCCACTCACATCCGTGATCCTAGTGCTCCACACTCTTTGCCGTTGGTGTCCATTGGCTGCCCAAACACTGGTAGTGTGTACGAGTGAGAGCTAGGCATCCTTGAGGGTGCCTCCACACCCACTAGTGCCAACACAGTGGTAGAAAATGATCACGAGGCTCATGAGAGTAGCCCAACGATGAGGTGCTCACCTCTGGCTACATGGCAACTGGCTGGTCCACAGCCATAGGGACTGTAGGCTTGCTGGGAAGGGGAGAGGATGCAGGATGATCATGGACTGGTGCTGGCTCATGCGTTGGAGAAGCAGGTATAGATAGAGGAACAGGTATAACTGAGGAGAGTGCAACAAGCACAAGATGAGGTGTCCTAGATCAAACTAGCATAGGCATGGAAGTGGGTGTGCTAGAAGGGAATAGCACTTGTACGCAAGCAGGTGTGCTAGAAGGGAATAGCACTTGTACACAAGCAGGTGTGCCAGAAGGGACCAAGACTGGCACGAGAGCAGGTGTGCAAGAAGGGACTGAAAGTGGCACGGGAGTGGGTGTGCCGGAAGGGACTGAGAATATCAAGGGACTGAGACATGCACATGATCAGGTTTGCCGGAGGGGTGGTACAGAGTCAAAGATTCAGCTACCACTTGGCTCACGACTAGTCGTTGACACTCAATAACATGCCATAGAACACTCTAGCTCTGTTGGACGGGAAGCAGAAAACTTGGGACAACGATGAACAGCACGGACTTGTGACTTGTCAAGCAATTCGGTACCGTCAGGTCCATCCTCATCACGAGCCGACTGAGCTTCCCCACAAGCATCATCATGGGCTACAAAAATATTAGGACAAGCTTTCTGGGAACCACTCGGCTGTGAAAACACACTGGCACCCCCCCTGAGTATGAATTGCCAGTACCTGACAGAGCTCCGTGATCATGCGATCCCAAGTGTCCGTATCACCACTGCTGCCTCATGAAGCGGTTGCGTCTGCTGTGCTCGTGGGCACGGCACGACTCGTCCGTGTGTCACTGGAGGATATCCGCTGCGCATGCGCCACCTGGAGGCTACGTATGATCCAAGGCCAATCAAGGGACAGCTCACACTCAGTGTAGCAATGAGTACCTACACCGTTATAGTAGTGGACAGAACGTTCCCTACCACTACTCATTGGCTATTGTTGCTATTGTTGTTGTCTCTTGCAACGCGTCTTTTTTCCCTTCTTCCCCTATGCAGCTGTACAACACCCTGAGTCCTGTCGCTTGGGGTAGAGGAGGAGGAGAAGGAAGCGGTGGAGGTGGGACTGCTGACTGGGGACAGAGGCATAGGAGGGGTCGCAATCTGTGCTACAACAAATGGACTTAGCTAATGGGCGATTGTAGCCTCATGAGCCGATATTGCCTGGAGAAATCAGCAATGAGCCCAAGGAAGCAGTTGTAATGACTCTGACAACTCATAGAGGGTTGCACAGTCAAATCACGAAACAAGCTTCACGTGCTCCAAGTGCACCCCCATCATGATGTTGTCAAGTACCCACAGTTGCATCCCGCCACCAGTCCAAAGACACGTGTGAAGGTGCATGGCGTGTCACCAATAGTCTGTTGTGAGCTCCATGGGACCTTGATGGAGGGAATGGAATTCACACACTCAAGCCGTCATTGTGACATGGGTATCTTTAGCGAGCAATGTCAAGTTTAGCTCCCATCCCTGGCGTGGGTCCGCTCCAGTCCCGGTCCCGGCCTCACCCAAACAGGGGCAAAACTTGACCATAGTCTCCCGCTGCATAGCATAGAGCAGGCCGTGTATCGCTCTTGTTGTCTCTACCTGGAGAGCATCGCGAGTTTGGTACCGGTGGTAGTAGTAGGGCCAAACGCCCTCAGCGTCAGCCCAATATTGAGACAGGGTCTCCCAGCAATCAAAGCCCTTGTCACTATCGCAACGGGGTGGATGTGTCTCAAATTCCTTCGGTCGCCGCTCCTTGGGGATGGCAACCTCATGCTCAGGAGATTGCGGACGAGGCATAGGAAGACAATAAGATACATGCAACCAAAGGTGAACGTTGCAAAACGACCTGGCTGGTCGGGACAACGAGAAGGTAGAGGGATGAGATGCTAGGACCCCGACACATTGCGTAGGGCATACTGACCCAGAGAGTGGAGGCAAAGCATGCTGAGAACCCACACAGCGCCAGACTCACATGGGTAACCTATCTGGCATCTCTCGCACACCTGCCTTCCCCTGGTGGCATTGCCCTATCACCTTCTCTTCTTTGGCTTCCGAGACCGATTTTTTTTTCAGATCTTTGGCCTAGGGCTGAACTGCACAAACATTAGAAACCTTGTTTAGTCCTTGCGAACTATATGACATGTTCTTGTTTATGGGTTATGAGGTATGGTACAGACTAGCCCGCTGGTTTCTGAGCCACAACGGCTTTTTACCCTTGCTCGAGCCTCATGTGCCGGCGAGCCTCACTCGCCGGCCGCTGGGTGGGTCTCAATTAGTGAGACTCACCCAACCGAGCCGTTGTACGTAGCAGCTCGGCACTTAGGTTTTCTTGGACCGTCAAGCCATGAATCCACAAACCCAGACCTTGGTCCCACCACAGACCACCATTTGACCCAAGGAAAGTTCTCTTGGAATCGTAGGAAAGTTCTCACTTGCATAACTGTAGCACCAAGGCACCTTTGCCTTTTGCACAGTACCACTCAACAGTAGCAGCTGCAGCTGCATTTGTGGCTGGTACCGCCACCCTGGCTTCTCCTCCTGTGACGGAGCTATTCTGTACCTCTCCGACGGCCACACATGAGCGTTGTTGCATAAAAGAGATGGTCGCATATTCAGAGGACACGGCAGAGTGCAAGGTGTGGTCTCGCCGCCGTCGCCACAGTCCGAGATACTACCCCGGAGAGGACTACGATCCCGTAGCAAACTACACTTGAAAAGACGCATTTGAGTATGCCGCCTACTGCAAGTCCGCCTGAAACTACTCGCCAACTATGAAAAACACGCCTTCCACGAGATTGCCACAGGACCAGCTTCCTTCTCAATCACATGTAAGCTCTCCCGTTGCCCATAGAACGTGTCGGCATAGTCAGCTTGCTGTCCTGGTGGGATGGCGCCAGCAACACCAACAGCACCGGCGACAACCAGTAGATCCTCTACCCCTTGTTGTGTTGCATCTCCAGCAGCATCGGGTTTTGTAGCTGCCTCCTCTGGATCCTCCGACGTCTTTCCTATTCTAGAAGTTGCACTTGTCTCTAGTGCTACTGTCTCCTCTACTTTTGCTGCCAGGGCACGTGCTGCACGTGCCCTTGCCAGCACTGCTGCTGGTAGGGCCTTTGACACTTACACGGCTGTTGCAGTCGATCAGAAACCTCTTGCGGTAGCCGTCGTCAAAATTGCCATACAGGTTGCCACCACAGCAGACTCAATAGCAGTAGCTGCATCTGCATTAGCCTTTGCCCTCTCCAGTGTCGTCGTCTCCATCCATTCCTCTACAACTCAGGTATCTTTTGCAGCCTCGTCATCGACATTCGGCCATCACATTTGCATTCTCGTGACCACAATTGCAGCCATCTCCACTCTCACTGGGACAGCTCTGACTGGGATTGCCAGTCTCATTGTCTCCGCATCTTCTTCTGTGGCATTCATCGCAGTTTCAGTAGCAACTACGCTTCCATCCTTGTTTGCCTTGTTATGCTAGCCCTGTTGAGCTTGGCACACTCGCATCTCTGCCCCTCTCTCTCTTTTTCTCTACGTGGCCATGTTTTTGGGCTCAGTTATGTTGCCTTGCAGCACTGCCTTCATTGCCACACCCACCATACGTTTGTACGCCCATTGGGGCAAGGAAAAATCTGCCAAGCTTTTTCAGGCAGATTTTTCACTTGATCATCATGCCTCTTGATGAAGACCAGTGTGCCACACTGTAGGTAGAGCTGCAGCGCAAGCGCGTTTCTCTCAAAGCTGCTCTCACAGTGCAACGCAATACAGAGGAAAAACAGTGCAATGAACAAGATGACGATGAAACTTTTGCTCACCACACAGCAGACCTGATCCTCAACCGCCTTCAGCCCATATTACACTCCATGCCCTCTGCTTCCACTATTGCTGGAATTGCTACTGCCTTCTCCACTTCACTTGCTTTTGCATCCAATGCCTTTGTCTCTCTTACTTTTGACTCTCTTGCAGTCACCGGTGCTGAAGGTGCAGCTGCCACCAAAGCACTCACGTTGTCTACTCCACCCTTGAGTCCTTGCCCAAGCCGAACTTGTGGTTTTCGTCTTTGTGTCTTTCGTTGTGATTGTAGTCGGGAATTCATGGGACCCACTATCTTTTTTCTTATATTCATCAAAATGTACATGGAGCCCACTACTCCCTACACACTTTAACAAAGTAACGTCTCTTAACGCTGCAACAGGACTCCCGCTGACGGTATCTGCACTCTCCTCAATGCTTTTGACCTCCCTCCTCTCTTCTCCTTTGAGGCTATGTCTTACATGACCTGGGTCTGGAACCGTGTACCCCACAGTCACCTCCCTTGTCATGTCACCCCTTTTGAACGCTGGTTTGGGCGTCGTTCTAACTTGCTTCTTGCTCGCCTTTGGGGCCGTGTGCTGTCTGGCTTCCCGAGAACCTTCAAGACAGGAAACTCACTCCCCGTGCATGTCTGTGTACCTTCCTCAGTGTCTGCCAAGTCCAAAGCGTGGAGCTTCTACGACCTCGACCGTCCACGCTTCGTTGAGTCCCGTGACGCTCTCTTCGTTGAGGATGCCTTTCCTTGCTTCTTATCTCATGTCGCTCCACCCTCTTCCTTGTCCTTGCTTTGGCGGCTTGAAGTGGTGGGTTTGTCTTTGCCTCCGGTCTCACAGGGACCCGTCCTTCTGCTGACTTGGTCCCTTCGTCGCATGATCCTTCTTCTTCTCCCTCTTCTCCTGTCACTCTGCCATCCGGTGCTCTTCGCAGTTCACCATTCGAATCTTCGTCTCGGACTTCCTCGGAGCTGTCACTGGTTCCTCCTCCTTCGGTGTCCTTTGTGTCCACGTCAGCACACTCCAGCGCTCCAACACTGTCCCCAGTTTTTTTCTCTACAGATTCACCCTCACGTGCCACTCGTGACTCACCTTCGACACTTGCTCTACACATCTCGGCGTCCGTTGGGGTGTCCGAATCCCCTCTCATCTCTCATGCCCCTCGATTCAGGCAAAAGCCATACACACGCAAGGGACAACTTTGCTCACTCCCATAGTAATCTGCTGATGAATCCTCCCAGTCCTCCCAAGATTCTCTAGTGCATCTTCCACCGCACTCAGCTCTCCTGCCAGACCCGCTGGTCTAGATGCGCTTATGCTAGCTGTCACTATTGTCCACCCTAACTCGGTTGTGGGATGTGCACTGGTGGCTCACGAGTTCCAAAGTGTGCTTGAGGTCTCTATCGCTGTCTACTTTGCCGCCTATTTTGTAGCGAGTAGACTGCCTTCTTCTCCCCCTCAGCCTACCAGTGTTTGACGGGCTCGTGAGGCCGCCGATGCTGACCTTAGGGAGAAGGCCATACAGGAGGAGCTTACCGCCCTCAAGGAACATGGGGTTTTTGAACTTGTCGATCTCCCAGTAGGTCGCAAGGCTTCTTTGGCTCGCAAGGTTCTCTGGCGGAAGATTAAGCCTAACGGCAAGGTCGACGGGTACAAAGCTAGGCTCATTGCCAAGGGACTCTCTCAGGGTCCACGCATTTACTTCAATGAGACGCTCGTCCCAGTTGATCGGCACACCACCGCACGTGCTCTCTTGAGCTTAGTCACCCAACATGACTGGGAAGTGGAGCAGATGGACGTCAACAATGTGTTTTTATATGGACGACTGGATGAGGAGATCTACATGGCATAGCCTTCCGGTTTCACTAACGATACAAAAAAGGTCTGGCGGCTGCGTAAGGTCATGTATGGGCTCAAGCACTCGCCCTGTTCTTTAAGCATAGAGATATCCTCCACTCTCTAGAGAGGTGGCTAGCACCCATCATTCTTTCGTAGTGTACCCTTGGAGCCCCTCATGGCCATTCTGGAATATGTCGACGACCTCCTCATCGCCTCCCCCAGTCCTCATGCTGTACATTTAGTGAAGTCCCTCCTGCAGTCCACATACAACATGAAATACTTAGGTCTAGCTAGAGTGTTCCTTGGCATGGAGCTTAAGCGTGACCTCCCGCGTCGTACACTGCACATACACCAGGGTGGCCACATACACGACCTGGGGGAGTGCTTTACCCCCTTGTTGACTGACACCTCCACTCTGTCCAAACTGATGACTCCAGCAGGCCAGCACCTGCTGAAGTTGTTTGATTCATCCCAGCTTGAGGAGCTCGTCGATGTCACCAACTACCTCAGTGTGATCGGTTCCCTGATGTACCTCACCAACACCACCCAAGCGGATGTTGCCTTCTCGGTTAACTTCCTCGCTCAGTCTTCCCAGTAGCCTCGGCACAGACACCTTGAGGCCGCGCTATGTGTTGTTTGCTATGCACTGTCTACGGCGCGCATGGGGCTATGCTACAGAGCACAACGCTCTGTGGCCGTTGACGGATGCACTGTAAGTGATTGGGCTCATGACAAAGACGCACGCAGTCACACTGGCTAAATCTTTGTTGTTGGTGGGACTGTTGTCTTTGGAAGAGTGGAAAACAGGTATGTGCTACACGCAGCTCTTGTGATGCAGAGTACGTAGCACTTGGAGCAGGTATGTGTGAAATTGTGGTTGTCCCACCCGCTGCAGCAGCTTCATGTACACATTCACTGTATCACACTATGCTGCGACAATCAAAGCACCAAGGCAATGGCTGGGCATGATGGCATGCATCAATCACGCACTAAGCACATTAACATCTCCGTTGAGCATCACTTTGTAATCGAGCACATTGCCGTTGGAGAATTTCAGGTTGTATGGGTTAACACTCATCAGCAGCATGCAGACTTTCTCACCAAAGCTCTTAGGAGTGCGATGTTCAAGGCTGCTGTGCATGCTATTGGTCTGCTGAGTGCACGTGATGCCCCAGGATGATGTGCATACTCTTTGTCAGTCACTGCCGTTGATGCCATTGTATGTTGTCTGACTCTCAATAGTGTGTAAGGTGGTCGTATGTGGGTCATGGGGGGTTGTTGGTTGTGGCTGTAAGACATGCAAGTGACCTCTTGACTCCGTCCATGTACACACACACCATCAATGCATGTAACTAAACTGACATGAAGCTGAAGGCGTACACATGGTGGACCAAGCATCGTTGGCGTTTCAGCCGGTGCAAAATTGGCGCAAGCTACATCATGTCCAGTTGTGCCTGAGAGCATAATTGTTGGTTCCAGCATAGTGTGATTAGCATTTGCTTAGCTAACATTGGAGAGTGACATACACGTACACATGCATCCACATACGCTCGTGGTCGATGTGGTTCTTTTTATGTTGCACGCCTGGATATGTGTGTGTTTTAAGCACCAGGTTGCTGATCTTGCGGGGCCACACTCTCGGATATACTGGAGTGTGAGAAAACTACGACGGCGTTTTGCCAACCAGTTCGGTTCGACTCCGGGGTGGTGGCCGGTGTTGGTTTATGTGCCACAGACACGTTGTGACCTCTGGCCTAGCTGCACGCTCATCGCACTGACGCAGGTGACTGATGCTGGAGGGACATCGGTGCTGACGCTATACCTCAAGTGGTGGTGACTCGTGGGCGTTCAGAGAAGACAATCCAGAGTCACTCCCAGGATTGAGTGTTCCCCCTACCACAGCATCTCACAACATAAATTCTTGATGACACTAGGGTTCCAAGTGGCTTTTGCTTGAGAAGGGGGGGATCATGGCCGGGTTGTTCTCTCGGCCTGGACTTGCATGTTCTTGATAGCAGATTAATGTGTGGAACAGGTCCAGGCTCGGCCCTAGCTCGGCATGGATGAGAGCGAGGGTGGGCTCGCTGCTCGCCCGCTCGTCACCTCGCCAGCAGCTCGGTGCCCGCTTAACACCTCTGTTCGATGTTACTCTTACACTTGCGTTTTGTTTTCCTCTTCGAAAAACCGTCGCCGTTCATGGCGCTTTGCCTCTTGCGTGCTTGGTTCGTGCTTCCCTTGACCCTTGCTCTCCCTCCTACCGGGATCCTCTTTCCTCTGGTATCAGAGCAGTGGAGAGAGGAGGTATTGAGCTCGTGAATCAAACGCTCGATCCTGGTGTGCGGCCAATCTTCGTCGCCACCACCGCTTCCGCCGCCACTTCAGTCACGAGAAGGACGTTCGCTCCTACGGCAGCTCCCTACCCTCGCCCATTCTGTGGCGGGCAACAGCAGGAGCAACAAGCGGACACTCGCGGGTGTTCGCTTCATTCACCCCCGCGGGATTGCTCCCGTCCGCGGGTGCTGTAGACCTCAAACTGCCTCATCTGCGGCAGTAACTTGAGCAGCAGCACGACCACGCCCTAAGTCGCAGCCTTCTCAGCGGCGACTACGACTGCGATAGCAGTAGCAGCAGCAGCCGCAAAGCGATAGCAGAAACGGCAGCAAGGGGAGTAGCTGTCATCGTCCCCAGCTGCAGCAGCGACAGGTGCTGATCCACTTGCAACAGCAGCAGCAGCAGCAAAGCGACAGCAGCGGCAGCAGCAAAGCGACATCAGCAGCAGCAGTAGCAGGAAAGCGACAGTAGCAGCAGCAGCAAAGCGACAGCAGCAGCAGCAGCAGGTGCCGATCCACTTGCAGCAGCAGTAGCAGCAGCAGCAAAGCGACAGCAGCAGCAGCGGCAACAGCAAAGCGACATCAGCAGCAGTAGTAGTAGCAAAGCGACAGTAGCAGTAGCAGCAACAGCAAAGCGACAGCGGCAGCAGCCGCAGCAGCAAATCGACGGCAACAGCAGCCGTACATCTCTCCAGAGACGGCTGCTACAGTCTCAGCTGCCGCACTTGCAACAGCAGTTGCAAAGGACGCCCACCTTTCTCCCACCTCAACTGCCATACTGGCGCATGGTGACGTTCCAGACGCGGCCGCGTTGGTGGAATACTACAACGGGGGAACGTCGCACCGACGTGAACGACGTCGTCGTGGCATGAGCAGTGACCGGGGTTCCGAGTCTGCCTCAGCACGGTCTGCTCGCGTGTCACGTCATCGTCCGGTAAGCATCTCCCCTCCCCATTCTCTTAGGGAGGACCCTCTACCGTCCGGCGATCCCGAGGTTCCTGCTGCCCAGCTGCACTCAGCGTTCTCGCAGGACGTCGTTAGTCTTGTGGGTACCCTTACACGCACAACCTCAGCTATCATTGACGCAGCAGCGGCAGCCGCAGCCACCTTTGCCGCCGCCGCTAGAGCCTCGCGTGCTCCTGCCGCCACCTCAGCAGGGCGCGCTGCAGAGTCATACACAAAAGCCGCGGTTGTTGCTGGTCCCATTGCTGTAGCGGCTGCTGATATAGGCACACAAATATCTGTTGCAGCATCTTCCATTGCCTCTGCAACGGCCTCAGCTGCATCAGCTACACCGGCAGCCGCTGCCTCCATTCGTACCTCCACCGCAGTCGCCGTCACCGCAGCCTCATCTGCTCCATCTGCCGCCTCCAGCCTCGTCATAGCAACCATCTCCATTGTAGCAGTCTTCTCCACTCTCGCTGCTGCCTGCACCACTGGAGCCTTTGCTCTGGTGGTGCCCATTGCCTCCACCGTCTCTGTTCTTTCTGTTGCCTCTGCTGCCGTGGTTCCTCCCCTCCTTGCTTTTCTTTGCAGTCCGTCCTCTTGACATCCTCGTCTGCATATTGTGCCTACGTACCTTCCCTCTTCTCTTTCTGCGGTGGCTTGTCCTGTCTGACTTGGGGTGGGCTGACCTGCAGCATTTTGACTCTTTGCCTCAGGCAACCCCACTTTTCCCACGCCCACTGGGGCTGGGGAAACTCTGCCGAAATCTGTCCGGCAGAGCCCTCGCGTCGTCACCATGCCTGGTGACGACGAGTCAGTCATAGCGACCCTTCAGTGCCAGCTGACCCTTGCTCGCGAAGCTCAGCAGGAGGCTGAGGACTGCCTTAAGCTTGCTGAGGATAATCGCGCCGCTTTTGCTGATGAGGTCGCCGCCATAGTGCTGCGTCGCCTCCCTGCTGCGTCGGTTGGAACCANACTTGGGGTGGGCTGACCTGCAGCATTTTGACTCTTTGCCTCAGGCAACCCCACTTTTCCCACGCCCACTGGGGCTGGGGAAACTCTGCCGAAATCTGTCCGGCAGAGCCCTCGCGTCGTCACCATGCCTGGTGACGACGAGTCAGTCATAGCGACCCTTCAGTGCCAGCTGACCCTTGCTCGCGAAGCTCAGCAGGAGGCTGAGGACTGCCTTAAGCTTGCTGAGGATAATCGCGCCGCTTTTGCTGATGAGGTCGCCGCCATAGTGTTGCGTCGCCTCCTTGCTGCGTCGGTTGGAACCAATCACACTCCTCCTGGAGGCACCTCTTCTTCTTCCTCTAACACTTATGCTGTTGCACCCACTAGCACTACCGCTGCTGCCGCCACTCCTCATGCGCCTCGCCAGCATGACTTCTTCTCACAAGCACCTTCCCTCTCCTCGGGGCTCGCATTCACCTCCTGGGAAGTGCGCTTTAGCGCGTGGGCTCAAGGGGAGCAGCTGTGGGAGTATTACTCACCAGTTGTTGCTCCATTCACTCCCCTTGCAACTGAGTCTGCCCGTGGCATGCGCGCCCTCATCGTTGCCGCTCCTGAGTCGCTGATTGATGATGTCGGCACGTTCAATGCTGATCCTGCTGTCCAGCGTCTGGCCGACCCTGCCGGTGCATATGCCATGCTGCGTCGTCTCACCACTGTCACTGGCCAGGCCGCTCAGAGCGCCCTCACAGTCCAGTTCAACACACTTCTCATGCGTAGTGACGAGACCGCTGATGCCTACTGGTCTCGCGGTCTCAAGCTCCTTCACAAGCTTGGCAAAGCAGCACCTGGCCAGCTCTCTACTATCCTCACCATGGTCAACGGCCTTATCCCAGGGCTGTCCGACCTCCTTCGTGACGTCAAAGCTGACGAGCTACAGTAGCTTGCCTCACAGCCCGTTCCCCCGGATTCACCGCCAGGGGTAGGGGCTCTCTGGGATTTCACCTCCGAGCGTCTTGCTGCCTGGTGGACCAGTCTTCAGAACAAGCGCCTCCATCGCTCTTCAGTTACGGGTGTTGCTGCGCTCACCACTACAGCAACACCCTCCTTCTCCTCTGCTGCATCTTCCCCCGCCTCCACCGCCTCCTCTTCCTCTCCTGCCGCTGCCCTCGCTTCCCAGGGTCGTGGCAAGGGCAAAGGGAAGGGCAAGGGCAAGGGCAAGGATAAGGGTGCTGCCNGCCAGCTCTCTGCTGTCCTCACCATGGTCAACGGCCTTATCCCAGAGCTGTCCGACCTTCTTCGTGACGTCAAAGCTGACGAGCTACAGTAGCTTGCCTCACAGCCCGTTCCCCCGGATTCACCGCCAGGGGTAGGGGCTCTCTGGGATTTCACCTCCGAGCGTCTTGCTGCCTGGTGGACCAGTCTTCAGAACAAGCGCCTCCATCGCTCTTCAGTTACGGGTGTTGCTGCGCTCACCACTACAGCAACACCCTCCTTCTCCTCTGCTGCATCTTCCCCCGCCTCCACCGCCTCCTCTTCCTCTCCTGCCGCTGCCCTTGCTTCCCAGGGTCGTGGCAAGGGCAAAGGGAAGGGCAAGGGCAAGGGCAAGGGTAAGGGTGTTGCCGCTTCCTCTCGGGTTCCGGGCGCCGTTGTGTGCTGGAACTGTGGCTCTACTGAGCACTCTGCTCGTACTTGCCCGGCTCCTCCGGATGACCTACGCCTCGCCCGCGCCATGCATGCTCACTGGGCTCGCACCTCCGGCTCCTCCTCTACATCCTCTCCCTCTGGCTCCGGTGGCCCGTCTCGCTTCTCCGCCCCGCCTCCGGCTCAGGCTTACGCCGCCTCCAGCGTGCCTTCTCCTCCACTGCCTGTTCCTTACCCTTGGGGCTGGCCACCTCCTTACGGTGCCCTTGCATACTCGGGGCCCTCGTCCTCTGCCTACACCGCTCCACCGTGGTTCCCGCCTTCCTCCAACGCATCTACTCCAGCTCCGCCGGCGTCAGTGGATGGCGACCGTGGTGATCGGGAGCGTCACCTTGAGCAGTCCCTCCTCCAGCTTCTTCGCCATTGTGATAAGGGAGGTGAGGGTGTTGCACCGCTGGCCAGAGTTCTTGTGTGTCAGACTGACGGTGTCCTTCGTGGGGATCCTCCTGGTCATGTTCTAGGTGCCTTGTGTGCGTCTGTCCCGTGGATTGAGCGTTGGCAGTCTGAATTTCTTCCTCGTTGTCTCTCCCTTTGTACCTTGTCTCCGTCCTCCATTGGCACTGTTGCGACGTCCAGTGTGCTGCCCCCTGTGCGCCTGTCCAGTGGCCTCTGGGTGCTTGACTCCGGGGCTACTCATCATATGACGTCTGTGCGGTCCTCGTTCATCTCGTTAGGCCCCATCGGTTCTGTCCGCTTTGTTCATAGTGGGTCTGGTAAATTGCTGCCAGTTCAGGGTGTGGGTGTTGTTCGCTTCGTTGGCCCCAATGGCGCACTATATCTGCCTGACATTTTGTACGTGCCTTCGCTGGAACTCAGCCGGCTGTCTGTGCCTTCTCTGGATGAACAAGGTATGGACTTCACTGCTAGCCGTGGTGTTGGCACAGTCTCTCTTCGCTCCTCCCAACGTGCTGTTCTTCGTGGTGTGTGCTGTGGCAAACTCTACCGTGTCCCCTTGCACGCCCCCTCCGCTCCAGCCGTCAGCGCCGCCCTTGCTCACGTTGTCCCCTCCCTCACTCCTGACCTTGTCCGCCTCTTGCATCGTCGCCTTGGTCATGTTCACACCGATGCCGTTCATAGCATGCTGCGTCTCCAGCCTGCTCTTGGTCTCTCTCCTTCTACCTTCCCTGCCCCTTGCCCTGCGGACTGTCTTGACTGTGCGCAAGGGAAAATGCATCGGTCTCCTTTCTCTCCTTCTGAGTCTCAGTCTTCCCATCCACTTGATCGTGTTCATGCGGATGTCATGGGGCCCTTGCCTCATGACCTCCTTGGTGACGTGGGACGCTACGTCTTATGTCTTACCGATGACTTTTCTCGCTTTCGCTGGGTGTTCGCGCTCCGTCAAAAGAGCGACGTTTGCTCCGTCATAGAGTCATGGCTTGTCCAGGCTGAACGTGCCTGTCAGCAATCGTTGCGCGTCTTTCGCTGCGACCGTGGCGGCGAATTCCTTGGTCCCACCGCTCGTCTCCTCGAATCTCGTGGGGTGTGCCTGGAGACATCTGCTCCATACACACCCCAGAAAACTGTGTCTCTGAGCGTTGGAACCGGACGCTTGCCGACGGTGTCCGCACGCTCATGTCTGAGTCCGGCTTGCCACCACTCTTTGCCTTTGAAGCTATGTGCTACATGATGTGGGTCTGGAACCGTGTTCCCCACGGCCCCCTTCCCCGTACCGTCACCCTGTTTGAGCGCTGGCATGGCCGTCGGGCTGACTTTCACTTAGCTCGGGTCTGGGGTAGTATCGCTTCTGTCTGGCTGCTGGAGGATCTCCGTGATGGCAAACTGTCCCCTCGTGGTCGCCTGTGCCCCTTTCTCGGGGTGTCTTCCCAGTCCAAGGCATGGCGTTTCTGGGACCCTGTCCGCCAGCGTGTCGTCGAGTCTCGCGACGCCTTATTTTTTGAGTCGGTCTTCCTTCGTGACCTCGATCGCCTTTCCCCGGCCTCCTCCCTCCTGCCCCTCTCTTGGCTGAGGGGGGATGTCCGTCCTGCCACTCCGGCAGTCCCTGTTGCCTCACCGCAACTCTCATCCTCGCTGCAGTCCTCGTCGTCTGGGTTTGTCCCTACCTTCTCTACGTCTTCTTCCCCCGACGTATCGTCCGCGTCCAGTTCCTCCAACGCACCTTCCTCTCCAGTCACCGACTCCCCCCAATCTGCCTCTCCAGTCACCGACTCTCCCCAGTCAGCCCCGTCTCCCGCTGTCTCGTCCAGCTCGGGCACACCTCCAGTTGCCACTTCACCTGCAGTCTCTCCCGTTCGGGTTTCTGACCCGCCTCCGCATGTCACCACTGGTCCTGCTCCTGCCTCACCTTTCATCCGGGGGGGGCGCCTTCGTGCACTCCCACATCATTCTAGCACTTCCCTCACCTCAGCACGTCCTCCTCACTCTCAGACTGCACACCCCCCTGTTCACCCTACCGGCATGGACGCGTTGGGCTTAGCTACTAGGGTTGTCCACCCTAGTTCCACCCTTGGCTACGCGCTCCTATGTTCGGAGCATGAGCGAGCCTTGGAAGCCGCCGTCTTGAGTAGTGTAGCTGAGTGTCACGCCACATCGGCCACCACTGTCTTGCCCCCTGAGCCTTCCACTGTGCGTCAAGCACGTGCAGCCTCTGATGCACAGCAGTGGGAGGCTACGATGCGTGCTGAGCTCAACGCCCTTGATGATCATGCGGTGTATGAGCTTGTCGATCTGCCACCTGGGCGCAAAGCCATCGCCGCTCGTTGGGTCTTTCGGCGTAAGTACAAACCCAATGGTGCACTCGACAAGTACAAGGCGCGCCTCACGGCTAAAGGGTTCTCCCAGGTCCCAGGCATCGACTTCGAAGAGACGTTTGCACCAGTCGGGCGATACACCACAGCTCGAGCACTATCGAGTCTTGTGGCCGACCACGACTGGGAGCTCGAGCAGATGGATGTGAAGAATGCGTTCCTCCACGGACAGCTGGATGAGGAGATTTACATGGTCCAGCCACCTGGCTTCTCCGATGGCACCGACTGAGTCTGGCGACTGCGGAAGGCACTCTATGGCTTGAAGCAGTTGCCTCGGTGCTGGAACCAAGAAATCACCTCCACTCTTGAGAAAGGAGGCTACCGACGTAGTACGATGGATCCCTCTCTCTTTGTCACTCCGCCTTGAGTCCCCTTCGTGGCTGTTCTCGTCTATGTGGATGACCTGCTGATCGCGTCGCCCAGCCAGGCTGCTGTTAAGTCGGTGAAGACGCTCTTGCACTCCGCGTACAAGATGAAAGACTTAGGGCCTGCTCGAGTCTTCTTGGACATGGAGCTTGAGCGCGACCGTTCTTGTCGCACACTTCATGTTCACCAGGCTGGGTACGTTCATAGCCTGGGGGAGCGATTCGCCTCCCAGCTCGAGTCCACTCCCACAGCATCGACACCCATGACCCCAGCAGGACAGAGGCTGCTGAAGACAATGGATGTGCCTAAGCTGGGGGAGACAGTCGACGTGACAGACTATCTTCGCGTCATTGGGTCACTGATGTATTTGGCTATGACAACCAGGGCAGATGTCGCCTTCTCGGTGAACTTCCTTGCTCAGTTCTCACAGGCTCCTAGAGCACGACACATGGAGGCAGCACTGCGTGTTGTCAGGTATGCTCTCTCCACTACACGCACCGGACTGTGCTATCGAGCGCAGCCGTCGATTGTAGTGGATGGATACACACACAGAGCGACTGGGCACATGACACCGATGCTCGGAGTCGTATAGGTTACATCTTCCTCGTTGGAGGGACTGCCGTGTCATGGAAGAGTGGCAAGCAAGGTTGCGTGGCACGCAGCTCCAGTGAGGCTGAGTATGTTGCACTAGGTGCAGGTACCTGCGAGAGTGTGTGGCTCTGTCGCTTGCTTCAGCAACTTCGCGTTTCCATCCGCTGCATCACCTTGCGTTGTGACAACCAGAGCACCAAGGCCATTGCCGAGCACGATGGCATGCATCACACACGCACGAAACACATCAATGTTGAGCATCATTTTGTGCATGAGCGCATTGCTGCAAGTGATGTCCAGATCGTCTGGGTCGACACACGACAACAGAGAGCTGACTTCCTCACAAAGGCACTCAGTAGTAACGTCTTCAAGGCAACTGTGCACGCTGTTGGGTTGTTGTGTTCGCGTGGTGATCCTGGGTGAATGGTTGTCCCCTGTTTTCGTGCAGTCGCATGTCACACTGAGCTTCCCCACAAGCATCATCATGGGCTACAAAAATATTAGGACAAGCTTTCTGGGAACCACTCGGCTGTGAAAACACACTGGCACCCCCCCTGAGTATGAATTGCCAGTACCTGACAGAGCT
>SZWC01004343.1:141314-161624 GCA_023375785.1 Penium margaritaceum
TGGCATACCGATTGCTACTTCCGCCGAGTATGAAGATACATGACGTGTTTCATGTGAGCCTGCTGGCTCCATACACGGCAGAAGGAACCGTTCAGCCACTGCCAGCAGTCCTGGCTGCCGACGGCCAATACGAGGTCCTTCGCCTACTCCAGCACCGAGAGCGTACTCTTCGGTCGCGCGTTGTCAGGGAGTACCTCGTCCATTGGGCCGGTTGTGGACCTGAACATAATTCATGGGAGCCCGAATCTCGGTTGCCCACAGAGGTGGTCAACGAGTACTGGAGCGAGCTTGCAGCTCGCACAGATCGACGCATGGCAGGAGGTACCACCTGAACACGGGAAAAGTGAACAACATTCCCACAGTGCAACACTCATGGACAGCGACCATTGGAGGTTGGGGACGCCCAACATGGTTGTCGCGCGGACGCTCCAGCCTAAAGGGGGGAGGCCGCTAGCCGTGCTGACCTACAAGCTGCAGCTTAGGTCTACGTACCATGCACGTGTTCATGTTTAGCTGGTGATTGAAATTATTGATTTTCTTTCACAATGTTGATGACTCACTGACTCACAATCCTACGTGTTGTTCATGAACCGGGACGGTTCACAATAAGTGGGGAGGAATGCAGCGGGAGGGCCGGTTCGGCCCTCCCTCCTCGCTGATGCGAGGGGTGGTTGCGCACCACCCCTCGCGTCAGCGAGGGCTGGCCGGCGGCCAGCAGTTCGCTGGCCGTCGNCGGCCGGCCAAGCGACCGGCCGGCCACCGGCCGGCCAGCCGCTAGCCGCCGATCACGGCCTCAGCCGGATTGGCGGCTGGGAGGCCATGAGGGCCTCGAGGGCGAGGCCTCATGGCCTCGTGCCCTCGTCCCCCCTCGCCCTCCTTGCAAACGGGCAAGAGAGGACGAGGGATAGGGGGAGCGATGGGGAGGTCGAAATAGCTGGCGCGAAATCGCCGGCGTGCCTCGCACGCGACGATTTCATGCCAAAACGACAAAACATGAATTGAAGTTTGTTTACGACGAACTTCGACATAAAACGAACGAAATAACTCGTGCGAACACACGAGTTCGAGGTAAAAACCCCCTGGTTTGGGTCCCAAAACCAGGGGTTTGGTTAAAAGCGGAAATGGGCCTCCGGAGACTCGAAATATTCAAGTCTCCCTGCTCTGGGTTGTTGATGACGATTGCCCCTCAGTCTTGCGAAGGAGGTAAACCCCTGACGCGGACTGAGAACGCCATTCTGCAAACTCCGACGACGACTTCAGAGCAGGAGCTGGAGATCCGGCCCGTTACAGGGCGCGCACAAAGCATAAACCCTAACTCGTAAATCCTACATCGCATTAGGGGGTGTGGGAATTGAAAAAAGAGGCCATCGTTAGATCGTGATTAATCGGCGAAAACGCTCATTCCAATCTTTCTATTCCTTTTTACCTCACATTAGCTAACACTTGTTTGCAAGAAAAAAATTCAAACCCAACCCCACATGCGGGGTTGAGGATTTTATCTTTTTGCGCAAGCATGTGCTGGCCCCTCATTAATGGGGCCCTGCAGATTCCCTTTCAACGCACGGGGTGTCTCGCACCCCCATGCAAACCCCAGTCAAACCCTCCCTTGATCAATCAGAACACCTCAAAAGTGGGGTTTGTGATCGTTTGAGGGGTCTGGCGACATCGGCACCCCGACACTACATTTCATGCAGTAATGGCATGGTGTTCGTGTGCTTGTTTTGGATGTCGTTGTTTTTCTTCGACTTGTGGATATACGAGTGAAAAGGGTTAAAAAATGCTGGATAAAGGTGTTGTTGAAAAGCGGTTATTAGATTTGGGGGAGTTCTGTGTGAAATCAATGGACATATGGTCACGCTCTTGGACAAAAAATATTTAGGTATTCTTCAACTTTTTGTTTGATAATGATAATTCCACAGTGTATGTTTTGGAGAACATCACATTTGGAAGCACATTGAAAGAGGAAAAACTCATGAATAGGATACTTACCAAAAACGATGAAGTAACAAATTGAATGTTGGAGCTTTCACATGATTCTTGTACTCCTACATTTTCATTCACAACTTTTGTTGTGTTTCTCTTTTAACCAAATTTGCATAGGTTACTAGGTAGCCCTGCACCTTGGTGCAACCTTGTTGATATCCTGGGTCCGAACCTGTTCCTGCTTGGCGGTCTAGCTGGAGGGAACCCATGTAAGCGGCAGGGTAGCCAAGAATATGCACTGACTTCAGAAAATCCGCTTCAAAAGGACTTCCACAATGGAAAATCTGGGTTTTTTCACATAGCCATGTACTAACTCTACCACATGTCCACACGCTTACAAGCTCCAGTTGTGCAGCGATCAATGGGTTGCTACAAGGTTGCCATTGACTTCGGAAGGTGTAGTAAGTCCTCGCAGCAAGGTACAGCAAATTTCTTCGCACGTTTTGGTGAACTCAGTTTTTCTTTTCTTTTTGCTTGTCCGGAGTTGACGCAAGTCTGTTACCCCAGCTCGTCAGTCAAGAGAACGTGGGAGTGTTCAATGTGGACTTAGGAGTTGCTAGACCTTACTACATCTTTTATGTTGTAGCAAGGCCTAACAATTTCCAGTCGCTTTGCTCAAATCTTGGCGGACTGCGAGCAATCCATGGCGAGTTCAATGGAAGAAGCAACATTTATGCGGCAAAGGAGTTCAACAAGTGGCAGTGTGAAAAGACCCTCTGTCTACGGTCGGCGTTTTTATCAACTGACAACTCCTCGCACTTTTTCTAGGCATTTTTTCTCCACTTCTATCGTGTTCGGACTACAGGCTCTCACACCTGTACGTAGCAACTGCGCTATATATTTGCACGTATCCATCACGTCTACAAATTCCATGTGGTGGACAATGAAGCTATTGTTACAGAAGTGCGCTCACACCGGAAGGCGTAACAACCGTACTCAGCGACGGGTTGCAAACATCGGCGCCTCTATGTGCGAGAGCACATTTTCCTTGACTTTCCTGAGTCCAACATGCACGAAAGTTTGTTTTTTTACCTTGTCACATGAGCGACAGCTGGAACATGGAGTAGCGATCCGGAAGTTGCTATCCAGTTACTAATGCTTTGAGGCTGTAGCAATTCCTAGCAACTCGGGATCGCTTCGCCAGAAGTTCGCGGGCTCCTTCGCGATCAACAAAGACTTCAACTTGTGTTGAGCTTGCGTTTTCCCCCTGAGGTGGCAAGGGAGGTTGAGTTGGTACGGTGTGAGGACAACTTCTCTCTAAGTGCGATCATTCTTGCGGAAGCAACTCCTAGCGTGCTCTTACATTGGTTTGTAGCACCTCTGCCACGTATCCGCACGTGTCCACCATGTCTACGACTTCCACGTGGTGGAAAAAGAAGATATTACTATAGAAGTGCTCTCACACCAGAAGGCCTAGCAATTGCATCGAGCAACAATGAGCAAAAGTTGGTGCCTCTGTACGCAAGAGTACCTTTTCCTTCACTTTCACGAGTTCGGCATGCACGGAAGCCGGTTTTGTGACCTTGTTATATGAGCATGGGAGTACCGACCCGGGTGCGACAACCGAGTTGCTACAGCTCCGAAGCTGTAGCAATTTGCTGCAGCTCTGGATCTCCTTGCCAGATGTTTGCAGGCTCCTTCGCGATCAGCGACGACAAAAGCTCATGTTGAGCTGTTGCCGCCCCCCTCACGTGGAAAGGGAGGTTGAGTTGGTACGGTATGGGCAGCCCTAGTCCAAGAAAAACATGAGAATCGGAACAAATTTGTGTAGGAACCAGGGTTTTTTGTGAAACGGATACTGGGAAATGCAAGCAAGCACGTCACTCGACCAACAACTTCTCCTCGGACAAGAGGGGCAAGGTCGAGCAATTGTTTTCTCCAAGAAAGATAGCATGTTTGAACCGGGCTTCAGTGTAGTACTACGTAATCCCAATGCACGCCTGTGTGTAGCCAATGCCACTAGTTTTCCTTATTGTGGGCCTCAGTTCAACGACAAGTCGCTTGGAGTTTTGTGACAAAATGCACTACATCTCAGATTTTGGAAATTGCAACACGCTTTTTTTTGGTAGATTTTTTGTAGCCCATGGAATGTGCCGATTGTCTATCGGCTGCTGAGATTGCCTGATCCATGTACAATCATTTGGAATAAACTTGTAGTCTGATGTAGGTGGAGCCCACTAGGCTTTGGCTCTAACGGCGTTGGGCGCTCTCAAGTTTTTTGATGTGGACAGGCGGAAAACTCCCAATGCCTTACTTGCTCAGGATGCGGGTCAACGATTTGAATCCGGCTTGCGCTATAAAATGTTGATGTTGGCCGCAAGAAGTGTTGGAAACACCCCACAATAGTGTGAAAAAAATAATGCAATAATAAGACCAACAAAAACCACTAAAACGGGAAACAGGCTGGGAGTTACGACATACAAAAATGGTGTAGGAGAATGAGGCCATAGTCACCCTTTTATAAGTTCTTTTGGATGGAAGAGAACATCATGATTGGTCAACGTCAATCACGGAGCATTTTCTCATAATTGAATGTTGTTTCTCTCCGTTGCCCCTCGGTAGTCAGAGCTTGCCAGGCATCAGAAAGAAAAGGTTGTTTTCCACGTCCAAACAAGGGTTCTCTTAGATAGAAGGAACCCGAAGAGACCGGAATGGACGAGATGGAACTGAATGAAGTCAGAAAAGCGAAGCAAGTAGGGGAGAAAACATACAAGTGAGAGTTAGATCCAACCCGTCAAGTCACTTCCTTGAATAGATTAGCCAAACAACTTATCTTGACTACACCATGTTAGAAGCTAAAACAAAACATGTGGTAGACTCATAAAAAAATACAATAAAATAAATCATGGCAAAAAATTATGTTTATATTTATATTCAGGACACATTCATCTAAAAGCCCACCATTGTTTTTTTGCCTTTAAAACCTTTGTAACTACCAACATTGTTGGAGAACACATCTATGAATGTGTATCCTTTCCTAAAAAGATGAATGGCATGTTTCTCCACTTCCCTTTTTGACAGAAACTAGCATGGAAAGTAGACATTAAACATTTTTTAGTTACCTTGGTTCTATTTTTATGCCCTTGCATTTGACGAGGAGATACCATGCCCGTTTCATTGTCTCCAAAGTTTTTCAAAGTTATGAAAGGTTTCTCTAAAGAGTTTTTTGCTTGAAAGAACACTTTCCTAGGTTACATAGTGTCTCATTTCCAAGTGATTTGGATGATTCAAATACTTCTTGGGATTTTCATGTAAGAGAAAAATGATATATAGATCATCCACTTTCCTCTTCCCTTCCGTGTGCGAGCAAACAAGTCCAACATATGAACCCATGTGCACAGAAGGTACACATAAGTAAAAAACGCAAGCAATTAAGTAAAGAAAATAAGATATGTCCTATCCATGTGAAAATTCACATTGTTATTATCCCGACAACGAACCAAAAAAAGAATTGGCCAACTCGGCCAACAATGAGGTGTTTGGGGGTCTTCGACCTTCAACCCGTCCTGTTTTTCAGTCCACAACTCAAGGAACCATCATGAGACGTTTGGCTTGAGCCACACTAGACCCCTCCCACCTAAAAGTGAGCTATCCTTGGTGTCAACAAGTGAGATTCGAACTCTGGTGCTCACATACCGGTGTAATAGCATTGGTGGTAAGTTGGGCCAACTAATCCAAACCCCAGTGTTTGCGCATTGTAACGTGTCGTGTCTCCAGCTCCTACTCTGAAGTCGTCGTCAGAGTTCGCAGAATGTCGTTCTCACTCTGCGTCAGGGGTTTACCCCCTTCGTAGGACTGAGGGGCAATCGTCATCAACGACCCAGAGTAGGGAGACTCGAATATTTGGAGTCTCCGGGGGCCCATATCCGCTTTTAACCAAACCCCTGGTTTTGGGATCGAAACCGAGGGTTTTCACCTCGAACTCATGTGTTCGCACGAGTTATATCGTTTAATTTATGTCGAAGTTCATTGATAACGAACTTCGATTCATGTTTTGCTGTTCGGGTGCGAAATCGTTGCGTGCAACGCACGCTGGCGATTTCGCGCCAGCTTTCTCTCAACCTCACCCTCGCTCCCCCTATCCGTCGTCCTCGCTTGCTTGTTTTGCAAGGAGGGCGAGGGGGGGGGGGCAAGGGCACGAGGCCACGAGGCCTCGCCCTCGAGGCCCTCGTGGCCTCTCAGATGCCGATCGGGCTGAGGCCGCGATCGGCGACTGGTGGCTGGCCGGCCGGTGGCCGGCCGGTCACTTGGCTGGCTGCCGGCCGTCCAGCCGGCCGCCAGCGAGCTGTCCAGCGGCCAGCGAAGTGCTGGCCGCTGGCCAGCGCTCGCTTACGCGAGGGGTGGTGCGCAACCACCCCTCGCATCAGCGAGGAGGGGGGGCCGAACCGGCCCTCCCGCTACATTCCTCCCTACTTATTATGAACCGTCCCGGTTCATAAACACAAGTAGGATTGTAAGATAGTGAGTCATTAACATTGTGAAACAAAACTAATTATTTCAATCACCAGCTAGACATGAACACGTTGCATGGTACTTAGACCTAAGCTGCAGCTTTTAGGTCAGCACGGCTAGCGGCCTCCCCCCTTTAGGCTAGAGCGTCCGCGCGACAACCATGTTGGGCGTCCCCAACCTCCTATGGTCGCTGTCCATGAATGATGCCCTGTGGGAATGTTGTTCACGTTTTCCGCGTTCAGGTGGTACCTCCTGGGACGCGTCGATCGCTGCGACCTGCAAGCTTGCTCCATTACTCGTTGACCACCCTGTGGGCAACCGAGATTCGGGCTCCCATGAATTATGTTCAGGTCCACAACCGGCCCAATGAACGAGGTACTCCCTGACAACGCGCGACCGAAGAGTACGCTCTCGGTGCTGGAGTAGGCGAAGGACCTCGTATTGGCCGTCGGCAGCCAGGACCAATGGCGGTGGCTGAACGGTTCCTTCTGCCGTGCATGAAGCTAGCAGGCTCACATGAAAAACGTCATGTATCTTCATACTCGGCGGAAGTAGCAATCGATATGCCACTGGCCAGATGCGTGCCACAATGGGAAACGGCCCAATCCACTTCGGTAGAATTTTTCTAGCCCTTGGCGACTTCAACCGAAGGTTTTAAAAGCTAAGAAGCACTTTGTCACCGATGTCAAAGGAGACCTCCCGGTGACCTTTGTCGGCATATGCCTTTTCTCGCTGCCAAGCTGCTTGAAGGTGACCCTTTGCCTCTTGTAACAAGGAGTTGATGCGCTCGGCAAAGGCTTGAGCAGAAGGAACCTGCCCTCTTGTACTCCCACTCTTCATCAATGAAGAGGGTACCACTGGATGCCGACCACTGTTCAACACCAACGGTGTGAACTGTGTCGACTCATTTACCGAGTTGTTCACCGCAAACTCTGCCGGTGCTAGGAATTCGTCCCAATCATGCATGGCAGGGTCCACGTACACGCGGAGCATCTGCTCCAGAGTACGATTCATGCGCTCTGTTTTTCCGTCAGTTTGAGGGTGAAATGCTGTCAACATTTACGACTCACTGTCAACGTATTCGTGCATCTTTTGCCAGAACTTACTAGCAAATTTTTGATCTCGATCGGAGATAATGCGCAACGGCAAGCCGTGGTACTTTACGACACCCTCCAAGAAGAGACGAGCAGTCTCCTCTGCGTTCACGTTTGTGGTTGTAGGAATGAAGTGTGTCATCTATGTCAAAAGATCCACAACCACTAGTATTGCATCATGGCCACGGGCCGTGTCTGGAAGACTAGTAATAAAGTCCATGCTGACACACTCCCATGGATTCCAAGGAATGGGAAGCTGTTGGAGGAGTATAGCATACTTCTTGTTACTAGCCTTGTTCTGAAGACATGGGTCGCATGTCATGCAATACTTACGGACATCAACACTCCACCCTGGCCACCAATAGTGGTCCGAGAGTGCCTGTCCGGTCTTTCGGGGTCCCACATGACCTGCGACTGGTGGGTCATGGAATTGGGAGGTAACCTTTGCTCGAAGGTCTCCCGAGTTTGGCAAAACAACTTTTTCTCCGTGCCAGAAGATTCTTGTGGCCTCCACCAAGCCGTACTTGTCCAGATTTTGAGAGTCTTGAAACCTAGAATCCACACAGTGTCCCATCCGGATCTTGTTCACAAAACCGTTGCAATGGATAATCTCTCGTGGTGGTTGCCGCAGAGGTGCAAGGGGATCTGGTGGTTGTACTATTGCTGTTGTAATGGCCATAAAACACCCACTGACCTCAGTGGTTACTTCAATTTCCACAGGCTGTCGGCTTAGTGGATCGGCCACATTGATGCGTCCTGGCCGATATTCCCATATGAACGAGAATCAACTCAAGTATTTGCTCCAACATGCCTGTCGTCTTGATAGGTTCGGTTGCATTTGGAAAAACACCAATGGATTATGGTCGATCACGACCGTCACACCCCCTTCAGCACCCTCTACGTAGCAACGCCACATTTTCAAAGCATGTACTACCGCAAGGAGCTCTTGATCCCCAGTCATGTATTGCGTTTCCGCGGGAATGAGCTTCCGGCTCTCATACGCAACTGGGTGACCGTTCTGCATGAGGACGGCTCCGTGTCCTACTACCGACGCATCACATCGAACCTCCCACGGTTGCGATGGATTCGGAAGAGCTAGGATGGGCACCGTGGATAAGAGCTCTTTGACCTTGAAAAAAGCGTTCTCGCAATCAGGTGTCCATTCCCAATACACATCTTTTTGCGTGAGCCTGGTTAGCAGTGCTACCAGGGTCGAATACCCTTGCATAAACCGTCGAAAGTAATTTGCAAGGCCGAGGAAAGACCGTATCTGCCCAACATTCTTGGGACGGGGCCAGTCCACAACGCCTTGGACCTCTTGTGGGTCAACACGGATGCCGTCCTTGCCGACGATGTGTCCAAGGTATTCGAGTTCATCTTGTGCAAACTTGCACTTGCTCACTTTCCCACAGAACTTCTGTTCCCGAAGGATTGCGACAACTTCGCGCAGATGTTCTATGTGCTCTTCCATTGATTTGGAGAAAACCAGGATGTTGTCCAGGTAAACCAAGACAAACTGTCCTAGTTGCTTGGCAAACGTTCGGTTCATTTCTCCTTGGAAGGTTGCCGGGGCATTCGTAAGCCCGAAGCATAACACTCGGAACTGATAGTTTCCCATGTGCGTTCGAAACGCGATTTTGGGCACATCGTCTTCCGTGATGCGGATTTGATGGTACCCTTGAGACAAATCCAAGGACGAAAGTACTTTCGCGCCTTGGAGTTGGCCAGTAAGGTCCTCAATCTGCGGTAAGGGGAATCGATTTATCACCGTCAGCTTGTTCAACGCCCGGTAATCCACACAGATGCGTAAACCGCCGTCCTTTCTGTTCACAAAAAGGATCGGCGCACCGTACGGCGAGCTATTGGGCTCAATCCACCCCTTTGCAAGGTACTCTTTGATTTGGCGTTTGGCCTCTCGCCTTTCTGGTGGACTAAGGCGATACATGTGTCTGAACAAAGGAGTCACCTCCGGTTGCAGCGGAATTGTGGCCCATGTGTCTTTCTGGTGGAAGCCCAGCCGGTGGGTTTTGGAATACATCCGAGAACTCCACCAATAGAGATCTGATCTCTTGTGGCGTGTCTTCCGTCACGTCGTCCTCCACTTTCTGCAGCTGAGCCAAGAAGTATTGACAATCTTGTCGAATACGTCTCTTGACCTGCATTGCAGACTAGCTGGCATGGACTTTGAGTCGGGTCGGTGATGATTCCGTATTCGGAATCAACGTAAAGCGGCGTTGTCCTTTTCGGAGGATCAAATGCTTTGATTCAAAGCACATTAGTGCCTTGCTGTCACGAAGTCAAGGATCGCCTAGAACCACGTCAAACGGGTCAAGAAGGTTGAGTACCTTCAACGTGACACTCTTTGTGTATCCTTGAATACAAATCTTCGCTTTACAAGTACCGATCACGGGTACCGTACGGTTGTCACCGACAACAACTGCGCCATTGGATAGCTCAAACCTCAAGCCAACCTGTCGGGTAAAGCCCTGGCTAACAAAAGAGTGGTCCCCTCCAGTGTCAGCATGTACGTTCACGGGAGCACCAGCTAGGTGTCCTTTGAACTGCATTGTCATGTTGCCCCCACTCTTCCGAGTGAACAGGCTCGATGACGGCAAGCCGAGTTTGTGATAAACACGAAATCTGTACGACGGGCGTCGCAACTCCCATGATTCACCCACTCGAGTCCACATCTTGTGGGCACGTGTGAATTCGACTAGCACCTTCCAGTTTTTTTAATTTGACTGGGTTGAAATCGTCGACTAAAGGTACTGCGAACGTGATTGAACTCATTGCTTTAAGGGCGTTTGCTTCAATCACTGCGTCACACAACTCTTGCACAGTGGTCGGTGTCGCCACCACTAAGCATGTACGATCATGCATCTCGTCCGGAGATGCAAGGTTTAGTGGGCAATGTCGGTCAGCAAGTGTAGAATGCGGTTCAACAAGAGGAGAGAAGACAACAGAGAAATTTGAACTCGTCAAAAACTCAAATTGTTTAACATCCTCATCTGAAAACATGAACCCACACTCGTGATCCAGTTTTACCCCTGAGTGGTCCCCACTGACGTCACTCAGGGGTGGGGAAAACCCGCCCCACGGCCCTGTCCGTTNCGAACGTGATTGAACTCATTGCTTTGAGGGCGTTTGCTTCAATCACTGCGTCACACAACTCTTGCACAGTGGTCGGTGTCGCCACCACTAAGCATGTACGATCATGCATCTCGTCCGGAGATGCAAGGTTTAGTGGGCAATGTCGGTCAGCAAGTGTAGAATGCGGTTCAACAAGAGGAGATAAGACAACAGAGAAATTTGAACTCATCAAAAACTGAGATTGTTTAACATCCTCATCTGAAAACATGAACCCACACTCCTGATCCAGTTTTACCCCTGAGTGGTCCCCACTGACGTCACTCAGGGATGGGAAAAACCCGTCCCACGGCCCTGTCCGCTACCACGACCGGGCCCATTGCCGCGACCACGAACCTGTCCACGGCCCTGTCCGCAGCCTCCTGCTGCACCATCCCCACAAGATGCTACTTCTGCAGTTAACGCCGCGGCCTCTTGTCCACCCCCAGCAGCTTGAGGGCACTAAGCCTTAAAGTGGCCCAGCTGCATGCAGTTGTGGCAGAGCCTTCACGGAAGGATGTGTTGCGACGCTCACGCGCCGCCTGCAGCTTGTCATTCTCGCGGCTACGCTTGTTCTTGGGGCCCTTGTATCCACCAGCCTTCTTGGCTGGTGGGTTTGTAGGCTGCTTGCCCTTGGCCCCGCCTCGCGTTCCAGCTGACCCACCACCCTCTACAGCGTCCATGCGCATGTCGCGGCCTTGTTGTGCTCGTGCGTTCGGCCGTGCATCAGAGTAGTGCTTCGGGTACGCCGAATACACTTTCTTGATGTAGTCGCGCAACGCCCTCCAGCTTGTCCAAGCTTGGCTAGTGGCTGTCATGGTGGTCGTTTCCTTCAGCTTCTCGCTGGCAAGACCATCACACAAGTACTCCATCAGCATGCACTTCGGGTACTTGAAGGTCTGAGTCCCATCGCCCTAGGTGAAGCTTTCGGCTTCTTCCACGAGTGCGGTGAACTCGCTCAAGTAGGATTCGAGCGAGCTGCCCAGCTGCCTCAAGTCCTTGATCTTGTGGAAGGCGCGCTACGCCTCCTCACGTTGGGTGCACTTCTTGCGCATGATCGCACAGAAGGCCTCCCATGGCTTGGGCTGCCATGCGAGGTGCGGCTGTTGTGTAGTCCACTCCTTGACCACATACTTGTACAGTTTGTCTTCAAGCCGCATCGCGGCAAGGTTGCCCCACTGGCTGAGTGGAGCCTTGTGGACACGTAGGACGTGCTCCATGTAGTTCAGCCAGTCGGTCAGCTTCACTCCCTTCCGGAAGATCTCCACATCGTGGAGGAAGGACGTGTTCATGACCGACCCCGAAGTCGTCGAGGTAGGCAAGTCGTCGCTACCACCGGCAGTGGCATCTGCAGCTGTGGCACGCTACGCTTGCTGCTGCATCCGCACCTGGGTCACGCTCTGCAACGCCTTGTCAAGGGCGTTGCATCGGCGGCTTGCCTCATGGGCGGCCAAGCGCTGCAGCTGGCGATCACGGTCAAGGTCCGTGATGCTCTGCCCAACGTGGGCTAGCAGGTTTACGAACGCAAACTTGAGCTCTGATGTCGTCAAAGCATCGGTGATAGCCCCCAGGGCCTTGCGTTGTCCGTGCACCCTTACCCACTGCAAAAGGGTACGGTTTGCGTACACACCTCCAAGGAGTCCCAGCTTTCGGAGGAGACTGTCATCGGCGACGACGCTCGAGTGGGCGCTGCCTTGCCCCATTACGGCCACATCGTAGGAAGGAGGGTCCGCCCCCATTCCTCCGCATGGTGCTGTATCTCCACCATCGGTGGTGATCTTTAGTCAGCCCGCGGCCTCGGTAGCAAACTCCGCGAGCCTACAACGATCATCGTGAATTGCCTTTGCGGTGACGTCGTCTGGCTCGTTCTCGTGGGAACTTTCTGTGTGGCTGCTTTCGGCGCCCTTGCTGCTCTAGGCAGTCTCGCTGCCGTTGGCAGTTTCAGGCGATGCGACGGGCGTCTTGCCTTTCTTGATCAATCGGCTCGAGTTTGTCGCACGACGATGGTAACGGTCGCGATTCCGTCGCCTTTGCCATCGTCGGCGTCGTGCTCTTTGTTGGGGTATCCCCTCGGGAGATCCTCCTCCATCGTGTCATTCGTCGTGTGGGGGTTGTCCACGTACGCTTCGACGTGCTCGTCGAGCACGTTTTTGGCCTCCGCTCGCTGCTCGGTATCGCCGAGGCTGGTGTCAGTTGCCTTTGGCGGTAGGGTTGCCCTTGGCGGTACGGTTGCCTTTGGGTTGGCAACCGTGCTCATGGCGGCGGCTCCCAAAATTTGGAGTCCGCCGAGAGTTTGTGGTGAGGCCGTCACCACCTTGCCCTTGTTTGTCTAAGACGGTCCGGCACTTGCCATCTCGTCGTTCGTGCAACTAGCACGTGGAGGTCGTTGTGAGGATCACCCCACAACTTAAAGGAGGAATCGCCTCCTACAATCTAGCTCTCACGATCGGTGAGACAATTTCAATTTAAACTCTATTTTCCTAGGCCGCCACATGGGCACAAGTTCGTGGGTTTAGAAACTATTCCTCCTAAGCCGTGACTCACGGCACTTGGTAGCAACTAGGATCTAGGAAAACAGTAATTAACAATACAAGGGAGTAACAAGAAGTGTGAGTACCACTCACAAAACTAGGAAAAAGAGTAAGAACACAAGCAAGTATAAGGTCAAGAGCAAAGAGACTACTTTCTTCTTGACTTTTTGTCTTCTTGTCTTCTATTCTTCTTTGGTCTCTTCTTGCGTCTTCTTGGCACGTCTTGCGCCCCTTGGCGGCGTTGTCCTTGAGCCGGCGGCGTTGGGAGAGCCGCCAAAAGTCCCCAAGGTGTAGTCCTCCCTCTTTTTAGAGCTTCATCAAGCTTTGAGAGCCCCTGGCCTTGAGCTTCATCAAGTGCTGTCCCAATTTCTTGGTTGAAGGAAGGAGGGAGGGAAGCTTGAAGAGAGGGGAAAACTTGGTGGTTTGGGGGTGAGCATTTCCCATCCCGTCATCAAAAATTCCCTTAGGTCCACTGGAGTTGAGGAGAGGCTGTGGAGAAGAAGCTCCAACAAATAGAGCTCTTCTCTAGCTTCGTAACGCCCTTTATTGCGCTTCAAATGGTGAAGCGTAGATGCCGTAGTCCCTTCTGGCAATTTTGCTGCTGCTTGTAGCTGCCGGCGGCGTTTTATGTCTGTCGTAGCTGCCGTTTCCGTCAAACTCTTGGTCACGAGGGTCGTCTGGCTCTGAGAACCACTGTAACGTGTCGTGTCTCCAGCTCTTGCTCTGAAGTTGTCGTCGGAGTTCGCAGAATGGCGTTCTCAGTCCGCGTCAGGGGCTTACCCCCTTCGCAGGACTGAGGGGCAATCGTCATCAACGACCTTGAGCAGGGAGACTCGAATATTTTGAGTCTCCAGTGGTCCATACACATTTTTAACCAAACCCCTGGGTTTGGGACCCAAACCGGGGGTTTTAACCGCGAACTCGTGTGTTCGCACGAGTTATATCGTTTTGTTTATGTCGAAGTTTGTCGAGAACGAACTTTGATTCATGTTTTGCCGTTTTGGCGCGAAATTGTCGCGTGTGAGGCACGCTGGTGATTTCGCGCCAGCTTTCTCTCGACCTCATCTTCGCTCCCCCTATCCCTCATCCTCGCTTGCTTGTTTTGCAAGGAGGGCAAGGGGGGGCGAGGGCACGAGGCCACGAGGCCTCGCCCTCGAGGCCCTCGTGGCCTCGCAGCCGCCGATTGGGCTGAGGCCGCGATCGGCGGCTGGTGGCTGGCCGGCCGGTGGCCGGCCGGTCACTTGGCCGGCCGCTGGCCGTCCAGCCGGCCGGCAGCGAGCTGGCCGCCGGCCAGCCCTTGCTGACGCGAGGGATGGTGCGCAACCACCCCTCGCTTCAGCGAGGAGGGAGGGCCGAACCGGCCCTCCCGCTACACGCATCAAAGACCATTTTGTTTTCACGCTGACAACCCTAGGGACCGACCCAAGCCATGTGAAGCAATTCAAGCTAAACCTTTGCACTATTATTGTGTAATCCCGTGCACGTTTGTGTGAAACACCCGACTCTTGTTTTCCCCTTTTTGGTTGAATACTCACTCTTTCACACGCAGTTTTGGATGCAGGAAAAAAAGTGATTGGTCGCCGTCTGTCATTGAGCCATTTTCATAAGTTAGTATTCCTGCTCTGTACGTTGCTCCTCGTACTTTGGAGCTTGTCAAGCATCGAAAAGAAAAGGTTCTGCTGTCCGCATCCAAACACTGGTTCTTCGGAGTAGAAGTGACCAGACATCACGGAATTGGAAAACCAAAGTTATGTCGGGAAATAACTGACAGTCAGGACTGGGTCCAACTCGTGAAGGGAATTGTTTGGCTAGACTAGCCAAACAAGTGATCCCAACTACGAAGTATGATATATTGATCCAGAGGCCCGAGTTTAGATTCAACTCAGTGGGAGAACTCGTGTTACCTAATCCATGAAAGCCGGAGCCCTCATTTGGGCGGTGACCAACGCGAGGGCCCAGCTACGAGCATCATGACTCAAGATTGCCAGTTCTTGTGCTGGTCGAGGAATCCTCACCGTTTTTAGGAGTATGTTTGTTGTGCGAATCGTCATGTTTTTTTCTCCATCCTCTATGGTTGTTTCACAGAAAATGGTTAATGTAGTTGGATAGCAAAAAACTATCGTAAAATGAATGGTTTGTGGATCAATTGTGTTTTTGTCAAAGGCTTTTGTCCAGCATGTTGCTAAACTGGTCATGCCAACAGAGAATCCTGCATTTGAACATAATGAAGGACTAAAAGGAAAAGGTGAGAAGGTTCTGTAATCAGAATCAAACACGATGTGTTATGTACAACAATTATGTACAGTTCTTTCAAATGCATGTACATGTAGATAACACCGGGGATGAGTGTGAAAAGGCTCGAACGAGTTTGAAAAATCATGATGCTATCCAAAAGCAAGCTAGAACGATGGTTTGCCTCTTGTATGTTCATTTGAATCACACAAGCTTACAAGTCCATGTTACGTAGGATCTAAAAATGTAGTGAGATATGAAAGGACACAAGATGTGGTAAGTGTAACATGTATTGATGCATGTGATTCTGTATGAACAGAAATACACATTTACATGAGAAAAGGATTTGATGCTGTAAACATGAAAGGAATCTAGTATAAATCAGATTTATCTTAGCCACATATGTAAAGCAGCGGAGGTGATACAAAGTACCTTCCTCAGAAATGACTAATTCACACAGCCGTGGTTGAGTGAATGTGAAGGCTTGTGAGGTTGAGATACCCTGAAAAAGTTGAGCCATGTGGTGATTGACTGTGGGCGTCGAGTTCTTGGTCATTAAGTCAATAAGCGTTGTGAACTTGATTGTTAGTTAAAAACATTGAGACTAAATGAGCAGATCTGTATACTCTTGTAGTGGATAGGAGACTCTATAATGATGTAACTTAATGGTCTAGGAATATGAAGAGTCAATGAGTTGGTTAGGTAACCATTTTATGGCTTTCAGTTAGTTACAACCTCCACAGGAGGTTTCTAGCAGAAGGTAATCGGCTGTGGAGGTTGTGGAGGGGTTAGGAGGTAGTCAAAGAGCCTTATGAGAAAAGAAGATGGACAGAGATCTGAAACTTTGAGTGAGAAACATAAACAGAGCACAATGCTACCAAAATTAGTAGAAGATACTTAGCAAGGAGAATAATTGGATACACTATCGCGGTAGATGAGGCCGAAGAAATTGTAATACCCTCCCTAGGTCAAAGGAGACGAGAGCGGGAGCTAGCCAAAGAGCTCGATAAGGGTAGGATGCTGAGGAGGTGGAAGGGTGTGGGTTGGAGAGGGAGGATTTCGGTGGAAAAGAGTGGGGGTCGCGACGGAGGACGAGGGTCTAGGTTATGAGGTGGGAGGAGAAGGGGCCAACTGGCGGGATCTGGCTAATAGATGTAGGAATGGGGTGACTTTGGGGAATTGGTGGAGCATGGGGAGATGGGTGCGGAGGACAGCTGATGGAGACCGGACCCGAGGTTGGTGAGGCAGGTGTTTGATCGACAGTGGAGAAAAAGGAAAGGCTCATGGTGCCGATCCGTGGCTGGAGGTGCAGCCGAGCGGTTGTGCAGGTTGCTCAACCTCTCCAGGGCGTTGTGGATCCACAAATCCATGGCATTGAGGGGACCACATGCCAGCAGAATAGGGGGGGGAGAGGTGCCCGAGCTGCATGCCGCTATGGAGGCGGATGATCCTTGAAAGACCCATCCCCTCCCAGACTGTGCAACTCCAAGGAAGTGCGTAAAGGGAGAGGGGAGAGAAGGGAGGGGGATCCATGCGCCAGAATGCTGTTGTGTGGATTGTCATTGACACCGTAGCGTGTGGATGTATGTGTGAAGGTTTTCTCTCCATGCGGGTCCCTTGAGGAGAAGACGAAAGGGGAAGGGGGGTTGCCGCGCTGCCCCGCCCAAAGACCCGTGCAATGGCGAGGCATTGTGCGGGGTGGGGGGGGGGGGGGGCGGCGCAAGCAAGCACTGCAGCGCAAGAGAACAGCCGAGGCATGAGGAGATGGCCATGCTGCGATGGCACCAAGGAGAGGCACCGAGGGTGGGAGGAAGGGAAGGGAGGGGAGGGTATGTAAAGGTGGAAAGGGGAGGATGGGGGTAGATTGGGGATGGGAAAGAAGCAAGGGGGAGTCTTGGACGGGTGTGGGGACTAAGTGTGGGACCGAGTCATCCCAAAGATTGCAAACATAGGGGGATGGGACTTGATATAGGGTTGGAGGGACGAAAGGGAGTCTAAAGGAAAGAGGGATGAAGGTAGGATGGATGATAAGAGGAGAAGAGTGTGGAGGGGATAGGATAGCAAGGAGAGGAGAGAAGAGGACAGGTGAGGGGGAAGGAAGGTGGCGGCCAAGAAGGGTAGGAGGGGAATGTGGAGAGGGAAGAAAGAGTAATGAATGAGAAGGGCTGGGGATTTGCGTATGAGAGGTTGTTGGAGTTTTTGGGAAAATGGAGGAAGGTGAGACAAACGAGGGAGGAGGGAGTGGATGCAAAGGGGAGGGTGCGGGGCGCAGTGAGGATTAAAAATGAGAGAAGGGAGAGAAAAATCGGAGCAAAGTGTTGATTTGCCCTTGTGGTCCATATGGTGACCATGATTGCTGCGGGAGGAGGCATCGTCGGTGGACGGGACCAAATTGGAATCAGCAAGGGACGCCACGACGCCACGATGTCGGGGAAGACATCCGCCAAGGTGGAGTGTCATGCCATGGCCCAGGGAAGGGGGATGGCTGAGACAGTAGGACACAATGGAGAGGGTATGAACTGGGGACTGCCCTGCCTGTGGGTGTGGTGCGCTGCATGGCCAGAGTGGTGGCAAGAATGGCCCACACCGATGGTGCAGGTACTGGGGAGGGCAAGGAGGTCGTTCATCAAAGTGGAGTTTCCAACACCGCCAAAGGAGAAAAAGAAGATGTGGGATGATGTAGTGGACGTGACAATGGCGGAGCAGAAGGAGATGGATGTAGGGTTGTAGTTGTCTGAACTGGTGCAGGCATTGGTGAGGACGACGGATATCCCCGCAGAGTGGGGAGAAGCAGTAGTAGGGATCTTAAGGAACGTGTTCACACCTGTGGAGGCGGCAGGCCTGACAGAGATCAAGATCACGGTATTGGAGCTCATGCGTGAGATGCAAATGGAGGTTTGGACTGAGTGGGTGAGGAAGGGGGATGGGGTGATGGATGAAAGGGAGATAGAAGAAGGTGAAAAAAAGGAGGAACGGAGAAGAAATTGGTGGAAGATTTGATCAGGAATGTTCGGGCAAAGGCTCCATCGACCATGAAATTCAAGGATGTAGAGTTTGGTTTCTTGGAGGCGGAAGCATACTAAAGGGTGGAAGAGGAGATAATGATGCGGCAACCTCTGGAAATGGGGATGGAGGAAGTGCTTACACTGACAAGCGTTGCTGTGTGGGAAACAGTGCGGTTGTGTTGAAACATGACAGAGGCAATGGATGATGGTGGGGATAATGGATGAAGAGGGTGCTAGAGGTGGTGTTGTCGGTGCGGCTGTTTGGGAAGATCGTTGGAGCAATGGAGGGTGAATTAGGAAATGCAGCGTTGGATAGGCCGGGGATGCAATGAAGGAGGCTGGAGATGATGTGGATGTGTGCTCGTGACAGTCTATGGTTTGAGTACACAAGCAAGGAGATGGGATGGGCAAGGGCTTGGGGGGAGAATGAGTTGGTGGATTATTCAGAAAGGATGTGGACTGAAGCTTGAGAGGATGGGAGAGGCATGTGAAGGCCAGCCTTGTGCATGCATGTTTGATGTTGCGTTGGGTTGACGCTTTTTGCAGGAAATTCTGTTCGTTGTTGTTTGTACAGGACATGTGTAAGTTGAACTGTGTAATCAATAACTTTGAACCGGAGCCAGCACCCCTTGATATCTATATGTTTACGGTGGCCATTGCACTGAGCAGAAGCACTAAGATTAATAGCAGATTGACTGTCCACAAGGAGTGGTGTTGAGCCATGCTTAGGAAATCCAATTTTGGATGAATGATTATGCAAGTATGTAATGTCTTTAGCTGCGAGTGTTGCTGCAACATGTTTTGCTTCAGTCGAGCTCAATGTGATGATGTATTGTTTCTGAATTGTCCATAAAACAGTACCTCTGACAAGGGTACAAAGATAACCAGTGCGACTACAACGATCACCAGGGCTGCCCCTGTAGTCTTAGTCGCTATGACAGACCAGATGAAGGTGAGGCTCTGTTCCATAGTTGAGATAGATGTCAGGGGTAGAACAAAAACATTAGAAAGCTCGTTTGATTTCATGGCAAGAAGCATCCAGAAATGTTTTCATGAAGCTTGCTAGCTTATTGAAGGCATGTTGGAGATCTGGTAGCGTACAGCTTGCTGCATACATCAGCGGGTCAATTTTGCATTTATGGTCAATCACCCCAAAAGTACACACTGATAAACTAGTGTACAAAATCGGAACATATGTGGAGGATGTTTCCAGGAAATTTACTGCCATTAAATGGAATGGTTCATGGAAGTTTTGTGTTCATCCTAAATACACAGATATTTCTGTGTTCATTACATTGGAAGTTTCATCAAACTTCCGTCAAGTTCTGATATCATTTAAAACATTTTAGAATAACAATACTTTTGCATTGTGAACAACGCACAGGTAAAAAAAGTACTGTTATTTCAATCTGACCCATTTTCAGCTGCTCCAATATTAGTGTTATGCTTGGTTTATGTTACCATACCTATTTGGGTCGTCCTTTCCTGGCATGTATTATTCAGGCCTTTCTTGTCCGTTGGCACAGCATACCTAGTTTGAGTATTTGGGTCCACATAATACACTCGACCGTGAGTGTACAGGGCAATTTCGCCCACGAAGAAAGACCTCGCCGACTTTGATGGCGAGGTCGCTCGCGTCTGACATCGCCGTTGCCGATGTCAGATGCGAGCAGTCTCACGAAGAAACTGTGAGGAAAAAATCGTGGGCACCTGCCGGGCCCTGCGATCGCGGGACCCGGCAGGTTCCCTTTCGTTTACCGAGGAAGGCGGCGTTCACCAATACACAAGTTGTATTTTACAATATCTACCCGCAACACTCTCCGCTACACCGCCCCAATACACTTTCGATATCGAGGGGGGGGTATGGACGCCCCCCCCCCCCCCCCC
>SZWC01004343.1:162335-176097 GCA_023375785.1 Penium margaritaceum
CCCCCCCTCCCAAAGTCGAAAGTGTATTGGGGTGGTGTATCGCAGTGTGTATCTGAGGGGTAACGAATATGTCAACTTGTGTACCATAAGTGATGACCAAAGAAATGTACACATGTTCGACATCGATAAGGATCTACAATACACTATACGATACACCCCCCCAATACACTTCACGTGTTTGGGGGGGGGGGCTTGCGCGATGGAACATTGCAATACATAAGTTTCAACACTTCGCAATTCCACGATACACCACACGATACACTCCCCAGATACACTCGAGGTACTTTGGGGGGGAGGGGCACCACGGACTTCGTCAGGGTTGAGCAAATGACTCGAGCGGCCCCTTCCGAACTTCGAGCTAAATCACAAGTAGGTTGTTTCGAGGTATGAAATACCTCACGATGTCGCTATACGTTTGTGACATATATGGCAAGATACCAATGTACCCACTACATCATCTAAGTACATAAGTAGGCTATCTAACATATCTGAATACACATAATTAAACAGACTTCACATACAAAAGAAACCACGGTAGAATTCAAATATTATGTCAGTATAAAACATTCTTCCACTAGTTCAAAGGTGTATTACAAAGTGTATGCATGCATGGAAATTACTAGGAACCTGAAGTATTGCATGTACCGTATACACACATTGTATAGTGTATTAAAGTAGCACGATTAACCATAACTCCAATTTTGAGCATGAAATGATGTTGTGTATTGGAGGTACCTGGTTCAAGAAGTGCTGGAAGGGGGTGGAGTGACATGGGTGTGGATAGGGATCTTCTTGGAATGTTAAATTGTTGTTGGATATTAGAATTATAGATGTATTGGCTCAGGTGAATAGTGTTTTGGGATGTCTCATGCCAGGCAATGCTCATGCCAAGACAGTATGTGACGAAAAGCATTATGGTAATGTTGAAATGTTGAGACATCAAGGAGACTATGATTTGGATGATTTGTTCATCCCATCCAATGGTCAGTATGTTGTCGATGTAAACCAAATCATAGAAAAGTGGTTGTGTATGAACAGCTTAGGGGAGTAGAAAAAGACAGTCGATGTAAGTAGGGCACGATAGCCAATGGTGAGAAGGAAATCTCGAAGAGTTTGGTACCAAAGAAGTGGGCTCTGTTTAAGGCCGTAGAGAATTTTATGTAGTTTAAGGACTTGGTTGGTGCCGTCATGGAAACCCTTGGGCCGTTTCATGTAGAATGTGGCGTCCATGTCCCCATGTAAGAAGGCGTTCTTCACATCAAGTTGGAGGATATGGAAATGATGAACAGTAGCAATAGCTAGCATGATGTGAGTGGTTGTGTAAGTGCTGAAATGAGCACATGTCTTCAAGAAGTCTAGGCCTGCAACCTGAGTGAAACCTTTGGCCACTAGGCAAGCTTTGAATTCATCGATGCTGACGTTGGCTTTGGTTTTGATAAAAAAAACCCATTTGACGCCAACTGCTTTGATGTGCGAGGTGAATCTACAAGCTCCCATGTTCCTTGTTCGATGAGGCTAGTCTATTTTACGTTGATGGCTTGCTACAATTGTTCATCTTGTGGCCCAGAGAGAGCCTCTTTAGGGGAGCAATGTTCTTTGATATTAGGAACCATGCTGATGAGGGCAGTATTTGGAGGAGGTGCTTGATGAGGGATAGCTTGTTTGAGTTGAAGACGTGTTACTGGTCAACGGGGTGATGGAGGACGTGTGTTGTCTTGGGTGAGTGGTTGGAGACGTGTGGAGGTATGTGTAGTGGACTTGTTGTTGGACTCTTGAATGTCTGAAATGCAAGCCTCAAAATTGTGTAATTCTGAGGTAAGAGTGTTTTTTGGTGTGTGTTTCCAAAAATTGTATGTCGTTTACTCGTAGAAATCAGCATCATGACTTCTGCACATGAGTTTTGTTTCAACATCATGAAAGAGCAGAGACTTTTGAGTTTCACTGTGACCCAGGTAGATGCCCCATGTGGCCTTGTCGTCAATTTCATGCCTTTTATCTTTTTGGTATAGGGAACAGGGCCATGCACCCAAAGGTGCAAAGATGTGTAACGTCTGGGCTGAAAGAAAATTCATGCCTCGGGAGGTGTAATGGTTTTTGAGAGTGCACGTGTTGGTGTACGATTCTTGATCCACGTTGCATGGTGGAGAGATGAAGGCCAGCTGTCATTTCTGCTTGTATAAGAAGGCACTTGAACATTTCACTGATGGTTCGAATGTATCGTTCGGCTACTCCACTCTGCTTTCGTGAATGTGGAACCATGGGTTGATGTTGTGTTTATGTAGTTTTGAGGTAGTCCTTGGTATCATTGATGATTTATTCACCACCATAACAAGAATGAGTATCTGAAGTTGAGATGTAGTGTGTCATTTGACTTCTGCCAGCCACGTTTTGAATACTCCAAAGAATCTGTATTTGCTAATGGGGGAATATGTCTAGGCATGCCGTGTTGCATCGTCAACGAAGACAAAAAAAATACTTGTAGCCTCCAAGTGACGATGGAAGTGGTCCGCATCTGTTGGTGTGTACCAGGTGAATCTTAGAGCTGGTGTAGTTCATATGTGTTATGGAAAAGATTGTGTTGCGTGCTTGCTGTGAATACATGTTGAACATGGATCATCTAAGCTTGTGCTAGAGTGGGAGACGTGCAAAACTTTGATCATCTTCAGTGTATGGAGTTTTTTGAGGGCTTCGACATGGACATGTCCGAGTCTCTTGTGCCATTTGTTAACGTTGTTGCCTTGTTTTGTGCAAAGTTCTTTATATCAAACCTTTTTACGTTGTCAATTTCCAAGGAAAGAGATGATGAAGAGATTATGTAGTTGGATGGATTGAACTGAACTTTTGAGAGATGAGTTGTTGATCGAGGCGTTATTGGTTATGTTCTAGAAATGGACATGGTTGATTCAGATGTTGCCTGAGTTTTGGATGAGGGAAGACTGATCGAGTTGTGTTGTTTTTTTAACTTACACAAAAACTCATTGACTTGCTTTTGTGTACAAAGTTGTGCTTGTGCAAGTGCTTGGGCTGCTTCTTTTTTCACTTGTGCAATAAAGAGTGCCACATCAGTTGATTGATTCTGTGATTAAGAGGATATGTTGATGAATTGTGCATTTGGAAGGGCGGCTTGAGCTTCTGCTTGTTCCATCTTTTTCTGAGCGAGTATAACAGCCTGCTGAACCTATTGTTGAGCAAGAAGTGTTGTCTTTTCTGAATTCTTTTGTAGTTTTGTGCTGCTTCTTATTCTTTAACTTCAGAATGGGTCTCAGCTTCTGCTTTTGCACACTGCTAAGCTTCAATCGTGGCCTGGTTTGCGTTTCATTGAGCAAGGAGTGTTGCTGGTTCTGCTTCTCGTAAGGCATGCGTTGTTTCTTTGTTTGCATTTTGTTTAATGTCTGCTGTCACTTGTGTTGCATGCTCGAGGGATCTGGCTGCATTTGCATCGGATTCTTCCTTGTCTATACACATGAGGCATAGCTGTTCTTTAAGTTTTTCAAGTTTTTTCATGAGGAAGACTAACTTGTGCTCCATGGCCTTCTTCTCTTAAAAAAATTCAGTGTCGCATTTTCTGTCCATTTTTTCTTGTTTGAAGAGAGCCTGTCGCTGGATTCCTTGAGCAAGCCGTATTCCTTGGAGGAACTGTGAATCAGTTGGTGCAGAGTGTGTAACACTGAATTCTGGAAAACCTGGTTGCTGACCCAGGATTGCATGAGAAATTGCTTCATCATGGACGTCGGCCATGTTTTGATCACTTGCATTGTTGGCCAAGATGTTTGTAAGGGATAACGGAATAGGAAAAGTAGTCAATGAAAACTAAGGACTGATTTTTAGTTAAGAGAATGAAGAGAACAATTTTGAGCTTGTTTCAAAGGGAACCTTGCTCTGATACCAAGTTGTTTTTTCAATTTAATCATACAAGCTAAGAATTTCATGTTAGGATTGAGAAATGTAGTGAGATATGAAAGGACACAATATGTGGTAAATGTACTATACATTAACACCTGTGATTCTGCATAAACAGAAATATACATTTGCATGAGAGAAGGATCTGATGCTAGAAACATGAAAAGAGTATAGTCCAACTCAGATTTAATCTAAGCCAGAGATGTAAAACACCGGAGGTAATACAAATTTCCTTCCTCATAAGTGATTACATCACACAGCTCTGGCTGAGTGAATGACAGGGCTTGTGAGGTTGTGATGCCTTGGAAATGTTGATCCTTGTGGTGATTGACTGTGGTTGTCGAGTGCTTGGTCCTTAAGGCGATAAACGTTGTTAACCTAGAGCCCTATATGTGTTATACATATATGTGTACATATGTATGTATACATGTGTATTGAAATTCTTCCAAAATTAGTAGACGACAGTGAGGAAAACAAGTGGATACGCAATCCCGGTAGATGAGACCGAATGAATTTCAACAGCACCAAGGACGATTGTATAAGCATCGTCTATTTCTCGGTTGTTCAATCGTTGAGGCAGCTGATGACATGGGACCTCTTTTTCTTGGTGTTGCATGGTACACATTTGTAATACCATCTTCAGGTGCATCGAGTGTCATGAGCGAACGTAGGTTGGTGATGATGACTATGACCTTTACCGCCTTCTATGGATGGTTAAGGGTTCGCGTCACCTTGCTACGTGGCATGACCGCGATTTGAATGGCCCTGTTGTTCCTGAGATCTACCGGCAGGGCTCTAGGTTTGATGAATTTGGCCGTCGAGGCCTTACAGGTTACAAATGAGAGAATAAGGCCGGAATATCAAGCTGCAGGAATAAGTAGGAGTCCGATGTCAGATTGCCCTAAGAAAAAGTATGAACCGAATATAAATCATGGTTTATTTATGCAAGAAAACAATGTAGACTTCTCAAATCATAAAAAGAATCTTATAAGTTTATTTTAATCGATCATTTTTTCCCTAAAAGCCCCATTTTTGGAGTTTTACCTTGAAAACCTTAACAGTTTTCCAACTTTGTTTTTGAACACATCTATGAATGTGCATTGTATTATAAGAAATAAATGACATGATTTAACACATCCACTGTTGACGAAAAAAAGACATGGAGAGCATAAGATGATCTTTCTTCCTACATAGGATGTCTATTCATGCTTTTGCATTTGATGGGGACAAAATGCGGTTGTTTTGTTATTTCATTTCCTTAAGGCAATGGAAGGAGTAAATGCAATGTTTGTTGAGGTCCACATGAAACACACTTGCCTAGTTTACAAATTATTCCACTTATGAGTTATTTAGACAAACGTAATAACTCTTCTTTATTGTTATCTTGTTTTTCACAAACTGAAACACTTGATTTGCTTATGCAAGAAAAAAAATGATTTGTGGATCAGCCACTTCCCTTGCGCCCTTGCTTATCATAGCAGACAAGTCCAACACGTGAACCCATGCACACATAAGGTGCACATGAGGGGAACATGAAATTAATTGAGCAAGCAGAAAAACATTCCTCTTATTCATGTGGAAATTCTAGTGTTACTTTGTTTTTGCAGCCGATTTGTGGAGAACTTCGCCGAGTTGCCCAAAATCATGGTGTTTGAGCGTCTTCGACCCTCAAAAAGTTCCGTTTTCTTTCCCACAACTGACGCGACCGGACTGAGCCATGTGGAGCAAGCCACTCTACACCCCTCTCACCTAGGACCGAGCTATCCTCAGCATCAACATATGGGATTCGAATCCCGATGCTCTAAAACCAGCGGAACGATGTTGGTGGTAAGCTTGGCTGACAGGGCTAAAACCACGGTGTTTGAGGGTCTCTGATCCTCAAACCATTTCGTTTTCAAGCTCACGGCCCAGGGGACCAACCAAAGCAACACAGGACAAGCCAAGGTACACATTTTCTGCATCACTATGTAATCTCATTGCGTACAATACCCAGCTCGTCTTTTATTGGGTCCATATGTCATAACCGGTGGGAACAGGGGGGATCTCATAGAAACCAAAACAAGCCAGGGGATTGAACCTAGAGGCCCAAAAAAGTCAGTGACTGCATAAGAAAGGGAATTTCCACCAGCGGTGGAAATTGGGAGAGATTTGGATAGTGTTTTTGGCCATGACTTCCCGTGCGCTGCACAAGAAGAGGGCACGTTTTATGGCATTTCAGAAGGCCTGATCTTGTCGTGTTTTTTTTCTTTCTTTCTGGCTGGGGAGAGTTCAGGCGTAGGATGGTGTGTTGTATTTTGTCTTGTAAGGCATGAAGCATGGTAGCTATGAGCATGGATGTGGGGTTGCATTTTGGCTGTGCCCAACGTTCTTGCCAGATTCGATGGAGGATTTTGGCTCTGATGATGTCCTGTAGTGTCCTATCGTGTGTGAGATTAGTTAGACTACATAAGATATTAGGTAGATTAGGTTAATTTAAGGGAAAAAGGCAATGAAAAGATAATGAAGACAATTTTTCATTGGTTTAATGCCTTCACATTGTATGAAGAAATGCTAGATTGTTTTTGGGGAGCTACAACATGGGCAAAGATGAGAGGAGGGAGGCGAGAGAAATCAGAAATGGTTGTTGACTTTGATGGATCTATAGAGTACACGAAGCATGACATATTTTGTACAGATGCGGAGGGTGTTTTGAAATAACACTCTCAAGTATGTAACGTCAGTGGAACGGAACATGGGGGTATTTCTCTTCCCACTTTTGCTTGTTTGTGGCATTTGGTTTATTGGTTTATAGAAATGCCTTGTATTGGTCATGGAGGGTCAATTTTGTTTTCCCTGAATGATAGCGTGGGATGTCCTATTGGTGAGGGGTGTGAAGAAAGATTCTGTTTCAGAAATCTACTGGTGTTCTGTTAGAAGCGTGAAGAGGTCGAGGGCAAGCCCATGGATGTTTACATAGTTTGCCTGTGGTGGTACATACTTGGAGGGGTGCTCCCCAAGTACCTTCCTAACACATGACATGTATTGGAACCTTTAGTTAGTGACCATATGTGATGGTCGAGATCAACACTTCATAGAACAATTGAATCCTATGTATTTAGCTACTGTTTGTGTTTATTCCTTGACGCACACAAGTCCCCATCAAGGGATTTGATGAGGATGTTGGCTGTCTGGTCCTTGGTATGGATGTAGTTCATGACAACCTCACGGTCAACAACAGCCTCACACATGTAGTGGTACTGGCGCTTGACGTGCTTGGTGCCGTTGTGTAGCACCAGGTCTTTGGGCAGAGAAATAACACCTTCATTGTCACAATGCATGAGAATGGGCTCAAGTTGATCAAGGACGAGTTCTCAGAACAACATTGAAATCCAGAAAGCCTCTGGAGTGGCTTTGCTTTCAGCGATGTACTCAGCCTTAGTTGAGGAAAGAGCAACGACGGACTGTTTCTTAGAGCGCCAGCTGACTGGACTGCAGTGGAGCATAAAGACATGTGCGGAGGTGGAGCGGCTGGTGGCATGGTTGCCAGACAAGTCGGCATTCCAGTAGCTTGTGATAATGGAGGGTCTGTCAGCAGAGTAGCGAATGCCAAGGACAACGCTGCCGCAAAGGTATCGGATAGCGCATTTGGAGGTGACGATGTGGTCGGGCGTAGGTTGATGACTGCCCTGACTGAGAATGCCAACGGCGTAGGAGCAGTCAGGCCGCGTGGTGACGAATGCGTACATCTGGAAACCAACCATGCTAGGATAGGTTTGGATGTCCGCTGTAGGGACATGGGGGGTATTCAGAGCAGTCTTTGTGAGAGTATGGTGGCGAGGCAGTGGAGTAGGCACAACGGAGGATTCCCCAAGGCCAAACTTGTCGGCCACCTTCTGGAGATCTGCAGGCTGAGAGTGATATGGTACTGTGTTATGTTATGTTGGACCTGGATGCCGAGATAGTATGTGAGAGGACCCAGATCGGACATCTCAAAAGGATGTGATAGTTTTTGCTTGAAGGCCTGAATGACAGGAAGAGAAGGGCCAAAGAGGATGAGATTTTCCACATAAAGAATGATGCCCAACGTGTGTGCACCGTGACGTATGTAAACCAAATGGTTCGAGTGAAGTTGTAGAAGGCCATGATAAAGAACTCATGGATCTTGCAGTTTCATTGGTGCGGAACCTGTTTGAGGCCACAAAGTGAATGTTGAAGTTTGTAGATATGGTCTGGCTAATTAGACTGGATGAACACTTCAGAATGCAACATGTAAAATTTTGTGTTGAGGTCGCCGCTGAGGAAAGCGCATTTTACATCCCTCGAATGGCGATGCCAGTTGTTTTTGGCGGGAAAAGCGAGGATCACGCAGATGGAGGAGTACTTGGCAAATGGAGCAAAAGTAACGTTGTAGTTGACGTTGAGTATTTGGCTATACCCATGAGTAACAAGATGCACCTTGTGGTGCTCGGGCTTGCCATCGGTGTCATGCTTAGTGCACGAGACCCACTTGCAAGTAACAGTAAGAGAGTCAGCGGGTCGACAAACAAGGATCCAGGTGTCCTGTTTTTGGAGTTGGGTGAATTCCTCCAGGGTTCTAACTTGCCATTGTGCGGCTTCAGGCCAAAGCATTACATCCTTGTAGCTGTATGGATCGACAACCCATGTAAGAAGAGCAATTTTTTGTCACAATCTACTGCATGGAGACCAAACAGGAGGTAGGGAGTAGGCCAGCAAGGGTTTGTGGAACAGCTAGGTACCACGACCGGCGTAGCAGGATGTGGCAACACAGGGACATGCTCCACATGGAGGACTGGAGGAAGAACGTCAGCATGCTCATCATTGAAAGGATCAACATTGAAGTTCTGAATAGGTTCGATAGGATCAGCAGTAGTGATTCAGGTGTCACTTCAGCACTAGTAGTGCTAACGGAGTGGTTTTAGAAGGTTTTTTCAAAAACAGGACAACGACTGCAATCAATGGTCGTTGTGGCCGGGTTCCATCAGCGATAGATGTCATTGTGATCTTCAAAACAAATAAGATAACAGAGATGGCTGCAAAAATCTAGCTTGGAGCGATCACTGGGATGAAACCAAGTGTAGGTTGTGCAGTCGAAAATACGTAGATGACCGATGTGAGGGCGATTGCCCATCCAGGCCTCATAAGGCGTGGCAGTAGAGGCTAGAAGCTTCTTGGCAGGAAGATGGTTGGTGAGATAGGCTGCAATGGTGAGAGCTTCACCCCAGAAACTAGAGGAGAAGCCCGCTGTAGGAAGCATGGTGTGGGTGCGTTCAAGCAAAATGGGGTTCATCCGTATAGCTTTGCCATTTTGGTGAGTTGTATTTGGCAGGGTTGTTTGGTATTGGATGCCTTTGGTTTCGTAAAAATACTCAAGGGTGTGGTTGAGAAACTCGCCGCCATTGTCAGTGCGGATCTTTGTGATGTAGGAGTTTGTCTCATTGTCAACTCGGGAAACCCAGGAGTTAATGATGTCAGGGACCTCTGACTTGTGATGGATGATTTTTTCCACAACATGTGAGAGTATTCATCCAGAATCATGAGGAAGTAGTGTTTGCAAGCGAGAGTTGGTTCCTTCACATAGCAGAGATCCATATGGACCAACTTGATCTGGGTGCTTGTGCTGATGTCAGTGTATGTCGTAAAATGTTCTTGGCTCATTTTCCCTGAAAGACAGCCTGCGCAGAGAGGTGCAGATTCAGGTTTGGTCAGCACATATGGAAGGTTGTGAACCATACTATGAGCAGCCATCTGGCATAGAGTTGTATAGCCAACATGATAAAGTTGTTTGTGCCAAATCTCAGCATCAGAGGCAGTGGTTGTTGAAGATGTACTTGGTTGAGAGGTGTTGGCAACCGTTAGATAGCAGAGGCGGTAGCAGAAGCTGTAGAGGTAGAGGCCTCATCAGTTGTAAAAACAATCTCTTGATCACCTAGAGTAGCCTTGGAAGGTCCTCTGTTGAGAATAGTGAGATTTCCAACATCTATGGCCAAAGCAACTAGAACTGAGTTGGCTATGATTATTCACCATTTTTTTTCCTTCTGTGTCAACAATGACGCGAAGTTCCTTGTCAGTGAGTTTGGTTACTAACACAAGGTTGGTAGCAAGATCAAGGACGCAGAGAACATCTTGGAATCGTCATACTGTTGTCTTGCCAAAAAGAGTGACATCAACTTTGATAGTGCCAAACCTGAGAGCTAGGATCACTCGTCCATCCCCTACGTGGACGGACCTGGGTGATGTGAACTGAGTGAATCTGGTGAACCAGTCTCTTTTGCAAGTCATGTGGTGTATGCGACTGGATTCAATGATCCAGGCTGGAACACGTACTGCCATAAGAAACACGCTGTCAATCAAACACATGGAAAACTCCTCGAGCATGAGTCTCTTGTTTGAAGGGGATGTAGAGTAGTCCTTGGAGTGTTCATGGACGGTAGCAGTGACTCCAAGGATGGTGGACTATCAGGATGGCCCAGAATGATCTTGTATTGAGGTTCAAGTGGAGGTGACCCAGCGTGCTTATTGAGGGCGGCGAAAAAGTCACTGAGTGTAGAGTAAATGTCTTGGGCCACAGTGGACATTGTTGTGTTGCCATTGTTGACCATAAGGGCGAGTTATTGTGGTTTCCCACTGAGTCAACGGCTATGGCACTCCTTCTCAACATGTCCCTTCTTATTGTAGGTCCAGAAAACCCTATCTCCAGGTTGAACATGGTTGATAGATACCTGATGTTGCAAAGGATGGTGGGAACGACTATTAGCTAGACCTCCTTGAGTGCTGTTGCCTCGAGGGTTACTGTAGGACGCAAACTTCTGAGTGCGTTGTTGTTGACATCTGGAGGCCATGACGGTTTCACCGTTGTTATCCATGACATACTTGTCTTCAATCAGGAGAAGTTCTTCAACAGCCTATTCAAGAGTGAGGCTAAAAGGCTGATTGTCATCAGGAACAGCGGGACCAGCAGCTGGTGTCGTAGTTGCATTACATGTGATTTTGGCTGTTATGGCAGCAATGCTGGTGGCGTCGACTGGAACTCGAGCTGCCATTGCTGCCATAAGTGCCTCCATGTGTTGGAGTCGTGCATTGGCTTAAGCAAACTGTTCATCATGTTCTAAGTGGCAGTCGTCAAAAGCTTTTCCTTGCTTCTGAAAGGTCAACAAGCGAGTGATGGTGCTGTCAAAGTGAACTGGGAGTCTACAAAAAAGATTAAGCACTATAACACGAGCGGATTGAGGTTCCCTGAGACTTGCAGGTTGACTAGCGAGGTGCTTCAGGCGTGTCACATGGTCCTCCAGATGTGTTCCTCCTTTCATCTTTTGTGTATGGAACTCCGTCAATAGAGCAGCAAATTAAACTTTGCTGGTCTTGGAGTAACTGTATTTAAGTGCCGTCCAAGTCTTCTTAGGACAGATGTCATCGTTGTTGTCTTGAATGAGAGATTTCAGGTGCTCCTTGAGGTGAATTGCCAAAATAGAGAAAGCCTGGTCACGCCGTTTCTTCCAGCTGGTTACTTCTTCCTGGGTTGCTCCTCCAGCCAGTGCTTTCCAGGGGTATCCACAACATCCCATAAGTTTTCATTGAGGACGACCGTTTGTATGTTAAAAGCAAAGGTGTGATAGTCATCGCAAAAAAAAAGTGGCATCTTGAAGACATCGCCGTTGACGGTGGTGCCGTAACCAGCCATGGCTGTAGTGGTGTCACACAGCACCTCCCACTCTGATACAGAACATGAGAATTGATAATCCTCCCAAATCTTCAGGTGCATACAGACGCACGGTTAAGCTAATCAACTGATAAAGATATGCTTTTGAACAAGTCTTCTGTTATGATGATCACTTAACAACTGCACACGTAAGTCAGATCCACTGCCTTGTTGATTGCGTTTAAATCCTATTTCAAGAGGCTACACACATGGCACAAGTACACAGCTCAAGGCCAGTGCTTTCCAAGGGCCCTTAGAATGATGAACTACACACGATACATGTGGCAAAACTAACTAGCTGCCTACGTATAGCATACTAGCACTAGGACGTACAAAATGAGACCAAGTGTGGAAGTCCAGTATGCTTATGTCTCTGGAGATTTCAACAACGACCGTCCTAAACGCCAAGATCAAGGTTGGAAAATTCCTTAGCACCCTCGGTGCGTTCAACGGACGAGATTGTCCAATTCTCTATTGCGTCCTCTGCTCCTGTAGATCTTTCATTTGTCGGTCTCGAGAGGAGCTGGTGCTCACACCCTTGATCACTTGACGGCTTTGAACAAGTCCTCTATCTTGGTGTACCTGTTTATCGTACAATCATCTTTTGACAAAACTCACCAGTTCTCTCAAGAGGAGCGCCATCGCTCAAAACTCTCCACCTGGTCAACTGCCACAATTAGAGAATCACCTTCAGTCGACTAATGGTCACCTGCCCCCCTCCGGTCAGCACCATTGGTTTTTCATAGATGTGTGCCACGTCAACTGCCTGGACCAAAAGGAGACCACGCTCGCACTCTCAGTCTCTCCCGTTCCTTCCTCTGCCAAGCTATTGCGACCTTTGTTGCAATTTCCACCAAGATTTATGCACACCGTCCGTAGTACTTTTTTGTCATACAGCTACACTGAAAGGACGTAGTAAACGCTGTGAGGGGATTAGACTCCTGGCACAACTTAACTGACCCCGCCTCCAGATAGGGTCCAGAGATTCTGTACATAGGCAGGAGGGGTGGGAGAGAGAGTGGCAATCTCTCTCCCACCTCTCCTATACCTTTTGCCGAGCTCTGTCCAGGGGTATGCCATTTTTGGCCGGTGTCAGGTTCAAGCACAAAATATGCCACTTTTGTGCCTCAACTACGTCACTTTTCCAGCAAAATAGAGCGCATGAATGAAGCTATAGAGCATTTTCTCTGCATGTACGTGCACCTTGTCATGGATGACTGAGAAAAACTCCTAGCAGTAACAGATTTTACGGTGAGCAACTCCATGAGTGAGTCTTCGCAGTTCACATCGTTTGTGTTTAACAATGGTCGGCATCCGGTACTGCCCTTTTCCTTGAAGAGGACAACAATGGAGAATAGGAGCAAAGAGGAGCAGGTTCCATGAGCCCAAGCCTTTGTCAAGCACATACACTTCATGTTACAAGAGATAAAGGATTACCTTCTAGCGGCTTGGCAACAAAAAAGGGCAGATTCCAAGTTGTCGTGAAGTCATTTTTGACATCAGTGATAATGTGTTCCTCAACACCAAAAACTTGGGTTGAAGTCACCTGGAACGCAGAAACATTGATCAAAGTAGATTGGACTGTTTCCTATCATGGCACACTTAAGGCCAATGTCATAACGGTTGCTAATTCCACCGAGTGTGATAATAAATGATTTTTTTTCATGCAAGTCCCTGGCACAATACTCAGTAGAAGGAAGAGTTCAACCGCCATCGACAATCCTCTCTCCAGATTTCTAAGAGGAGGTTCTTTGCCTACTCCAACACTGAGAGTGAACACCCCCGGATGTGGATTGTCAGGGAGTAGACTCGAGCACAACTCATGGGAAGCCAAATCTTGTTTACCCACTGGGATGGTCAACGAGTATTGGAACAAGTTGGCAGATTGCACAGATTGGCACGTGTCATGCAGCACCACCTAAACGTGGACGTAGTGAACAATGGTTCCACTGGACATAATTTATGGATAGACACCATTTGAGGTTGGAGAAGCCCAACATGATTGCCATATGAATGCTCCGTTATGAATGGGAGATGTCTTTGGACGTGCTAACCTACACATTGTAGCTTAGATCAAGACACTGATGCACGTGTTCAGGTCTTAGCTGGTAGTTGATAACTTGTGTATTTCTTCCACAACATTGGTGCTTCACTATCTCACACTCC
>SZWC01004344.1:25152-42618 GCA_023375785.1 Penium margaritaceum
TTCTAGAGGTTGGCTTGTGCGTTGGCTTCAAAGTCTGGTCCAAAACCCCCCCTCTCTCTTAGCCTCAACGTTGTCCGGGGTACTCAGTGCATTTGGCTCCTTGAAGACTATGTAGCAGGTTCACCCAACACGTGGCTCTAGCTTCAACTCCACATGTGGTGGTGTGCACTCTATGGATGTTAGGCCTTGTGTATTGAGAGCACAATCGCAGCGGAAAGGAAGACTTTGAGGTGTCTGGAAGCTTAAACTGAAAAACACAAGTTATGGCAAGTTAATCACAACAAACAGAGTACATGGTATCTATAGTGTTTATCTTGCTAGTCCTGGCCCTGGCCTACTACTCTCCTAGCCTGCTAAAACAAGCTACTCGCACCTTGTCAGCCTGTATTACTTATACCTAATTCTTAGTGCAAGAAGTGCATGGCCATCAATCATCAATATCGACGATTCATCTTGTTCCTTTTGTGCCCGTGCGATGGACACCCACTGCTCTGACAAGCCGCTTCGCGAGCCAGACGTCACCGCGTATGCTTCAGGACGATGAATGCAATCACCTTGTTGCGCACACCAAAGGAAGTGCTGCAACTGTCGCACGGTCACACTCACTGGTCTTGCTCCGGGCATTGACCATGCATGTTTCTGGGGCCTTGCCTTCGAGACATTCCCTTGGCGTGTAGCGTATTCGTGACGATAGTCGACAAGCAAGGAAAGTCACCCTCACGTGGCTTGCTTGGAATGCCACACAAAGGTGCCAAAAAGATACCCCCCTAGTGTGTAGAGCACACTTGTTTGCTTTCTCACTCCTCCCTCCTCCTCCTCGCGTCCTCGTGGTTGAGGAAAGTTAAACTTAACTACGAGCCCAGTTTTCGAAAATAAAAAAAGTGCCCGAATGTCCTCCACTTGTAGACAAGCCCTGAGTTTGTCAAAAGATTAGGGTCACCTTGCCACAATATGTCTAGGATGTAACACTTCCCGTTCTTTTAGCCGCAATGCCCTGGTGTGTTCATTGACGTAGGCCGGTGATGCTTGTACAAGTTGTCGAAAAGATGATAAGCATCACACATGTCATCATAGGGTTCTTAGCAATTGTGCAGGTATCATACCGATTTAACTTGACGAGACACTATGGAACTTGTTAAAGCCATTGTCCAAAGATGTCCTTGATGACGTATTGTGCATCCTTGTTTGCCTCAATAAGAGGCAAAGGAATGATTAATGTCTTGGAGAATTCCTCAATGGTGTCCAAGTAGTGCATGAGCTTGTTAGCGTGGAAGACCGGATGGAATCATCATGCCGGTTAGTAGGTAAGTCAAGCAACGACTGCAATTGGTACTTTATCAATCTCAAATAGTCCCAACGGGTGGGGTTGGAGCTTTGTAACTTCCTTTCCATGCTGTTTGAGTGGGACATGATCTCCAGCGCTGAAAAAATTGTCACTATGATATCGGTCTACTACTTGCTTCATCACCACCTACGTCTGTCTTAGTGTATGTCGTGTGTCCTCCTCGACGTTAGAGAAGTTACAATGATGGATGAAAACCGTAGCAGTATTGCTTTGGCTCTGTAATTCCGCTGGTGTGCCTGGTAGCTTGCCCTAGACTACTTCAATTGGAAGTTTATCTATTGTGGTGGAAGTTACCGAGCTATATGTCAGTTCAATGGTTGGTAGTTTTGCCACCCAACCAGTCTCGTTGAGCTTGCATAAACAATAGAGAAGTTGTTTGAGGGTCTTATTAGTGCACTGGTTTGAGGGTAGAACATCACTGATTGCTGGATCTAGCTACCACAGTGCGCCATCAGTTCGCACCAAAAATGGCTACTGATCTGGTCATCTCTGTTGCCGATGATGGTATGTGGCACTCTCTGCAACTGTACAATGTTGTTTTGAAACAGCTACAGTGTTCCTTTGGTGGTAATGGTGGCCGTTATGATAATGGAGTTACACCACAAGGATGGCATCATAGCCCCCTTGAATGGCGGGAAGTCTTGTCACAAAGTCCATGCCGATGTCAACCCACGCCTTTGTTGTAACACTGAGCGGTTAGATTTGCAATGGTGGCCTCATACAATAATATAGCTGTCGTTGAGAATTTTCACACAATCTAAAAATCTCATTATCCTACATCATTCAGCATGTGGTCCCATCCGTAGTGCTTTGTCATCTTCTTGAGTGACTTGTCCTTGCCAAAGTGTCCACCTGGACCAACGTGGTGGCACTCCTCCAATAACATGTTTTGTAGCTCCTTGTTTGGTGGTACGACGATTTGGCGAGTAAGTTATTGCCGGTGGTACATGTTGTCAAACCAGAACTTGGCCTGTTTTCACCGTCAAATTCCCCCGAACTCTTTGCGAACAGCATCGTAAGATACAGGTATTGTTTGACAAGCAACGTGTTCATCTTGGCCATCAACCTGGTTCCCAACAGAGAGAATCTGCTAGAATTGTTTTTTTCAGGCTGGTGCACGATGTCGTAGCCGAATTTGGACTCGAGTAACTCCATCTATCGAGTTTGTCAACTGCTCTGATTTGGAGGATTCATGAGATGTTTGAGTGTGTGGTGGCTGGAGAAGACGATACGTCGTTGACAATTTAGAAAGCACCGCCAGGTCTTGAACGTGTACACGACCGCCAACATTTCCTTGTTGTATAATGTGTAGTTCAACTCCGGCCCGCGAAGTTATTTCCAGCACACACCTGACCGATTGTTCTTTGCCAACGTTGTCTTAGAAGAGAAAGACTCTGATTGTTGTATTGGACGTCTTAATGGCCATTGTGTGATCCACCGTTGGATCTGCCAATAGGTAGGACTAGCAACAGCCATGGCTTCCATCTTCGCAAAAGTGGCAGGCAAATCAGGCAAGTGTCAGACAGGTGTCAAACAGTGCTTACTCCCAATGACAGGGGTGATTGGCCAACAACATCACAAAGAATGATGTCTCTGTGGCCATGCCTACCACATCACTAAGCATGGGGTCGGATCCTGACGAGGGTCATTATGTAGAATGATGTCTCTGGTAGGAGGAGACTGGCCGGGCTGTCCAGTCACCGTGCCTCCAGGCCGATGACATAGATAGCTCTACAAGATACCATCTCCTAGCAACAAGCCGACCATGAAGAAGGCTGGGAAAAGGAACCAAGAGAGGGTGGAGCAAGCTACTGTGACTACGTGGTATTGGGATGATGATCGTGGGAGGTGCGGAGAACTTCCTCTCAAGGAGGTGCAAAAAACCAACCCCATAAGAGGTTGGACGGAAATTTGAGGAGGTGTGCACAATCACCGTACCTGGAGGCGACTGATGAGGAGAGTGAACGTAGAAAATTCTCTCTTGGCAGTGTGGAACCGGCCATAGGAGTACATGGCCAGGGAAACCATGGCTTGGTGGTCCCAGTTATCATGCTTGAAGAAGGGTGGTGATGCGAGTAAAGGTGAAGAATGCAGTCTCGCGGTGGTGGAGGAGTCAATGAAGAGGACAAGGGATTATGCCTACTCATTGTGGTACACATGTTCGAGAGAGATAGCTGAAAGGAGGAAAGGAAGAAAGAAATGGAAACAAAAGTTTAAACGGTGAAAAAATAACAACGTATCCCTTTTTGTTGTTATGTTTGTGACTTTACCTAAATTTCTATACTACACTTGTACTCGATTGCCTTTTCTTTTAAATTCCCTTGTTCATATGGCTGGCTCAAGTCCGGCAGGATGGGTCAGCAAGGAGCACCACCCATGATTTCCTGGGTGATTTTACATCCACGCGAATGGGGTTTGTGGGTTTTTTTGTTGACCTTTAGGGGAGGTACCAGCCAGGTTAGCTGAAGTAAAACGACCAACCGCCACAAGTTATTGGTGATGGCAACAGTCTCAATAGCGCTACACCACTATCACTTGTAGTGCAACTACTTCAGGGCGATGGTGTTGCTACACACCAAGCAATGCAGCTATATGCATGATTATGCCCACAGGTTCTAGTTATTGTGTGCTATTGTGCACTACTGCATTTTCTTCTGTTGCTTGTTGCCTGTGCTAGGCTGCATGCTGGTTGCTAAAAGCAACTATACTAAGTGTCGCGTTGCTATAAGCAGTGTAGCTATAGGCAATTGCTTCTCCAGAATGCTTCTACTACCGATGATGCATATTGCTCACCGACAAATGCACACCGGTTTGCTGCACACTTCTTGCAATGCTAGTGCCACACTGCTTATGTATTGCTTCCATACATATATGTTCACTTGGAGTCGCATTGGCACGGAATTGTATGCATTTTTGTGTCCAGACCACACATGGACACGTTTTTCCACCCAAATGAGCAGTTCTATGTGATCCTGGAAAATGATAGCTGAAATCAAATGTGCCATCGTCCTAATAGATGCACCCATCCAAAAAGCATAAAGAAAACTGGACAAGTCTCTGGGCTGTCGCATGGGCGTGCGATTGTACTAATTGATGCAAAGTTCAGAGAAAATACCCTCATGCTACTGGTGGCAGGTTGCACAGGACTGTCACACTAGTTGCTTGTTGATGCTGTGATATGCTTGCAACCTACCTGATAGTTGCTGTGTATGCAGGTTGTTGGCTAGCGCATCCACTGAAAAAAAAACTTGTCAACAAAGGGCATTGACTAGGACGGTTTTTTTCTTTTTCGTTTTGCCGCCTATGGTGGTACTGCTTGTCATGCCCATACAGCAGCTATAGTAGTGTCCGATGGCCTTCCAGTTCATGTTTACCCTAAAACTTAAGTCAAATTCATCTTTGTAGCTGTCGGAGACATGTATGTTGCTCCTGCACGCTTTCGCCCGAGTGCCACCACATGGCGCACNTGATGCTGTGATATGCTTGCAACCTACCCAATAGTTGCTGTGTATGCAGGTTGTTGGTTAGCGCATCCACTGAAAAAAAATTGTCAACAAAGGGCGTTGACTAGGACGGTTTTTTTCTTTCTCTTTTTGCCGCCTATGGTGGTACTGCTTGTCATGCCCATACAGCAGCTATAGTAGTGTCCGATGGCCTTCCAGTTCATGTTTACCCTAAAACTTAAGTCAAATTCATCTTTGTAGCTGTCGGAGACATGTATGTTGCTCCTGCACGCTTTCGCCCGAGTGCCACCACATGGCGCACCGCAATTGCGTGTCATGCTTGTTTGATTGCTTTGTTGCTCACATAGCCCCCCTATGCTCTGATACCATGAACGAATTGATTTAGGGCATGCATGCTTGTGCTAGAGAAAACATGAGCTTTGGTGGTGAGAGGAAAAATTCAAGCGCCAATATTTTGCTAAGTATAGAGTGTGTCATATTAATACCAAGAGAGTGAAGCCAATTAGCCCTATAGTAGGCTTATGTACTAGGGATTGAGCCGATGTAGCGAACATCGCCCAAAGATGATTTTGCTGTCACTCATAGGGCAACTCCTCTAGATTGTTACGTTTTGTAGATTTTTGATTTGCAGTCAAAGTGGTTCATGAGGTCAACAGATATGCTGTTTTCCATTAAGGGGTTTTCCTTCAAACATCCCTGGTTTAATGTTTATACCCAGCTTTCTACCCGCATCCTTGCAGACAAACATGTGAGAAGCTCCTCCATGCAGTAGTACCGATGCCGTTATGCGAATTTTACATCTCCTTGATTGTATTCGTTGCACTATCGCCTGTTGGTCATCCTCGTACACCTTGCAATCTCAATAGCCCCTGTATGCGGCAATGTGAGTCGTTAAGCAGGGTGATTAACCGTAGCTGATCTGACCAGATAGGAGGTTTGCTGTCTACTCCATCTTTTTTCATTTTCAAGACTCCTCTTTGTTTGTAACCCCCTCCCTTTTGGCTCGGTGCTTCCACTTTTGACATACTCGCAAGATGTGATCCGGCGTCTCGCGAGTCCAGTACAGCCGTGCATTGCACCAATGGATGGAGTAAATCTCTTTCAAAGACAAGGTTTCCGTCGGCCAGGAGTTTTTGCCCCTACGATATGCTTTGTGCCCTTGGGATAGCCATGTGTAGTAAGCGCTGTCGATCATTCTTGGAAGGTTATCTTGTATGCTTAACATCACGACCGCTCGTCACACGTCCCGCTTGAGGCCGTTGTAGTTATAGAACCAGAGTTCACATGGAAGGAGGTCACTGGTGGTGATGATTTTGTGGAAATGCTACGCGTGCTTTGCCCCATTAAATTGCTTACACAAGAGTTTAGACTTGCACCGTGATTGAATTTCATTGGTCATTTTTTTTAAGTGTGCCTGTATGGCATGCGAGGAGTCCATCCAGTTTACTGGTCGATTGAATTGCTCGATAAACAGAATGCCTGTGGAAGACGATGTGAGTGACCGTGTGATCCATTGATACAACTCCACCGGTGTCCTTGTGGTTTTGAATGGTCTTTCGATTCGACCACCAACTCAATGTTGTTCCACAGAAAAGCGAGGTCGCAAGGTCATTTTTCTTCTTGTTGTTGTTGACCTTATCAATAGTAATGCACATCTCCAAACTCGTCTGCCGCATCTGAATCGTCGTTCCCTTGAAATTTGTAGGATCTAATGCTGGTGTACTTTGGGGTTCATTTGAGAGTTGGTTATTTCTCTCTGTAAGCAGTGGTTCCTGTACACGTGTGTTTCAAAACTCCTCCATTGCCATTTGTGCCTTGACAGCTTCAGGTAATGATCTCCGTCTATGTGAGCTTGTCGGCCGGTGCTTCCCACCAAGCAAGTGAAGTCCCTATGGGGAGCGGCGGAGGCCAGGAATTTGCTGAGCCCAAAGGGTCTATCACCGGACCGGCCGTTGAAATCATTGATGTTGAGCCATTCGTCGCGGAAGATGTAGTTGCTACCTGATTCGTCAAGAGAGCGCCGTCGCCCGGGTGCCGTCAATCCTCCATCGTTGGGGTCTTCAATGGTTACCTCTGATCGTCTTCAGGTGCACTTGCTCTTTTCACTGTTGCAAGGATAACGGTGGGCGGTGGAGATGCGTTGAAGACTCGTGCAGGGTTGTTGCTGTGTAGTAACTGGATCGATTGTCCAACTAACACTGTTGCGCTTTGATACCAAGTGTTATGCCACGTGCAACATTGATGGTTCTTAGAGATTTAGTATGAAAAAAAACAATGTTGGAGAATTGTGACACTCAGATAACTTGCAGTTAGCTCTAAATGTACTTTGTTGACAAGTGTTGGACATGTCAAGCGCATATGTACAATAAGGTGCGACAGATTGAGGCATACGTTGGGTCTTGGACAATGGGTGTTTCTGTGTGGGCTTTGGCCTGATACTCTTTTGAGGACACCAAGGTTACTTGGGGTGTGACACGATGCTATGGTCAAGGTTATGCCGGTCGAGACCCACGCATCTAGTGGGTTCTACTGGTGTGATGTGGAGACACATTGCCTCCATGTGTTATGTATGGTCCATACATGGTGTGGTCGAGACTCAGACACCCGGAGACATTTTCTGGGGTCACGAGGAGACCTTGTTTCTCTGTACCTCTTGCATGATGATTGATACGTAGGTATGTGATTGACTTCTTGCATGGTCGAGACCCGGGCACTTGGTGGGATGCACCATTGTCACGAGGAGACCTTGTGCTCAGGTATGCTTGATCAATGCTCGCCATGATTGGTTGCCATCTTTTCCTACCTTTCCTCAGCCATTGTGGTGTTGACGGATGTGTCAGCCATGGTCGTGGCGGCTACGGGTGCACTAGGAGCTGATGGTGAGCAGCGGTTGTACTCGAGATTGTGACAACAAGACGGGACTCCAGATTATCCAGGGACATATCAAACAGCTATGACATGACAAATCCCTAATGCAGACCCAGGAAGCACCGCCGCGTCGGCAAGTGGTGGACCGCCCACTTGGAGCTGATCGACGACTGCCCCAGCATCCTGGATGTTGTCTCAGACCTTCTGCAGCTCTTTTGCGGCCTGTATGATTTTGTCGGTGGCTGTGGGCCCAATTTGCATGTTTTGCATCGTGTGCCCATTTTTCGATGTCGGATGCATGCATATGACCAGTTATAGCATCCGGCTTGAGATCCTACACGTTTAGGTTCAGACGGCGTAGCATTATGATTTATCTGCGTAGAGTTACGGCTAAAACAATGTTTTTGGGCCAATTTTAGAACAGACCTTGCACTGCCGCATGCGACACCCGCCATGCGTCGCGACAGGTATTTGTGCAATGGACATGTCATTTGTTAACTCTCTCTATGATTTTATTCATATTTGAGCTTCTTGAAACTCAGTACGTGTCCCTACCTAGACCCTTGCATTTTTGCCCCTCACTTGGGACCATCGTCACACGATGACCTAGCGTTGATGCCTAGTGTCGCGGCAAGTGGTTAGAAAGGTTCCTCGAAGATTCTCATAGTGTCAAAGCTAACGAGCCACAACTCGTTGTGCTGTGCAGTAGAGACGCAGTAGCAACAGCAACAGTGAGTGGCAGTAGCAACAGCCACCCATAGCAGTTGTTGGAGATCTTCGAGGGACCCACCACGACTACGTTGCAACAGTGCGGTGGAGATAGCAGAGACAACGGTGGCAACTGCAAGAAACAATGGCCATAGCAGCAATAGCGGCGAGAAGAACTTATAGCGAGAGTGGCTATGGGTAGCAGCCACTAGAGTAGCACCATTGGGTGGCAGCAGCTGCCGTGTCTGACCACCGGTGTCTACACACAAAGAAGAAAAGCAGCACGCAGCATCACCTTGCGGCAGCGACTGCGAGCAGTGCCAGTGCATAGTAACGGCAGCAGCTTGCAGCAATAGCGGTATGAGTAGCCATGAGCTCCAACTGCAACGCAGCGGCTACAACACCAATCGCAAGAGCAAGAGCAGGTAATAGCCACAATGGTAGTCGCAGCAGCAGCGGCTGGTAGCAGCCACAATAAAAGGGGTGGTAGTACGCACCTGCAGTAGTAGCGGCGGCCAGTAACAGCCGCAACAGAAGTAGCGACGACGATCAGCCGTAGCGGCAGCTACAACAAGTGGCACTAGCAAACAACAGCACCGAGCGGCAGCAACAATAGGCGGCTACGAGTAGTTATTGCTGGCGGCGGTAGCAAACAACAATAGTAGTAGTAGTGACCGGGAGAAATGATAGGTGGCTGCAAGCAATAAGAGTAGGCAATAGTGAGCAGCATCAGCAGCAGCCGCGGCAAGAAAGTGCACCAGCATTAGCGGCGGGCAACACGACTAACGACAGCAGTAGTAGCACCGGCATCGGTAGGCGGATGTAGCGCGCAGCCGTAGTTGCTCATGCTCACTACAACAGTTGTAGCAGCCCGTGCACAAGTGGCATCCGCAGCGGCAGTAGCCACCGCTGCTACTTGCTTACACCGTGAAGCTTCATTGTAGCTTTGCGCTACGAGCAAGTAATGCGAAGCCGCTTGATCACCGAGGGAGCTCGCTAAGTGAGCTCGCTCAACGAGCTCGCCGACCGAGCTCGCTCGACGACCTTACTCAAGGCGAGGGTCAAGGTGGACAACAGAAAAACAAAGGAATAGGAGAGGACATGGGAGGGGCCCCTCGAGTGGGGCATACGAGAAAACCCCAAAAGGGGCCCCCAAGGAGGAGGCACCAACAAAAACAAAAAGAAGGCAGATAGAGGATTGAGGGGTCCTTGAGTGGGGCATTCGAGCAAGACCCCAAGAAGGGGTAGCCCACTTGCGCCGAGCGTTTGGTGAAAAAAAAAGAAAGGGTGAGTTTCAGGCTTTTTAAAAGTTGTTTTACCTTTTAGTGTGGCTCGAGGCCACCACCGTCAGCTGACGATGGGTACCGCTGTAGGAGCACCCGCTGCGAGAGTTGCATCAGCAGCAGCAGCAGCAAAGGTGGTTTGAGGCCATAGCCGTCTGTCGACGATGGCACCCGATGTAGTAGAAGCGACGTCGAAGGCGACTTGAGGTCTCATGTTGCGATGATTGCGCCATCGCCACCGGATGGTTGTAGTGTAACATTGTAGCAACACACTCCGGTTGAGGTTGTCGTTGTGATTGACGACATCGCAACCCGTCTGGTGCGAGTGCCGACAGCGCCCTCCTGGGTGGCATCCCCCTTGGGTACGATCATCCCACCTCCTCCTTTAGTGGATATGGCACAGGGTACCGCCAAAGCACTTCTACGTGGAGATATGGCCGCTTTACACATGGAGGTCCGGAACCTCAAGCGCATGGTCCAGCATCTCTTTGACCACATGACTTCCGAGGGAGCTGCCTCCCCACCGTAGGTGTCACTTTCCACTTCATCTCCAACCTCCTCCAGATCCTGCATCCTTTCCTCCGACGATACTAGTATGCCAGATCTCTCGTCTACATCCTTCATCCTTTGCTCTGTTTTGGAGGCTATCATAATCAAACCATAAGACATACCCTCATTCCCTGGCCATACCGCTCGTACTTGCACTCGTCGTACGCGGCGGCGGGCTGCTCGTCTTGCACGTGGCGCACGTAGGCAGTACCACTAGATGCGGCTGTAGTAGGAGTCATAGATGACGAGACCCCTCGTCCCCTGTCCTTAGCTTGGTCTGCCAACTCCTCACAACTCTTGCCAAGGTGTCAGTCGTGGGGGGGATGGTTTGTCCGCTGATGACCGCACTAGAGCTCGCCATTGGTGAGGCGACTGCTGTGGAGCGTAGGATGGTTGAGGCAGGTGACGGTATGAAGCACATTCAGTTAGCGGAGAAATTGGCAGGGGGAGATGTCCGCCCTGATGGATACTCTTTGTCAGAGGAGGATTGGTCCGATGCTGGGTCAGAGTCGGGGATGGAGATGGTGATTGTTAATGCCTTGGCGAATGACGTGACGAAAACCGATGTTGGAGTTGCGCTTGATGATGTGCGTGCTCTCACATTAGTTGGTGTGGAGACGGATGTCATGTTGCCAAGAGTAGCAACAAGAGGAGCAGGTGATACATATGTTAATGCTGTGCCCACAGCAGATGCCGAGGTGAAACCGGTAGATAGTGCTGGGTAGTAGGAGCATGTGATGGATCGCCAGGATGTGGCAGACTTCCTGTGTGAGGATCAGTCGTCTGGTGTGGAGTAGTCAGACACAGAGTTGGAGGCAGATGTAGAGGCCCAGTGCGCTGCCGTATTTGCAGTAGCAATGGCACAAGCACAAGATGGCCCGTCGGCGACAGCAAACGTCCGCTTGTGTGACATGGAGGATGCAGAGCGAGCTGCGGACCTCCGGCTCATCACTGCCTAGACTGGTGTCGCTAACACCATGGCGGTTCTAGCCGAGGATATACCTACTCTTGTCCGAGCTAAAGTTCCTCTACCCGAGCACCTACGCTCCGTGGTTGACGAGTAAGAGGCTGTCGTGGATGGAGCGGAGGCACATGTGCAGAGTTTCATGACCGAGCTCCGGGAGGCCAGGAGTTGTTATTACACTACGGATGTTCCAACACGACGGGTTGTCGTGGAGTGTGCGGAGGATGTACACAGGCGTCTCGAGGCAGCTGAGTGGTCTCTATAGGATACACGTCGGGGACATGGGGACCTCCAGCAGCAAGTGGATGATGGGCTGCGCCCCAGGGGTCGCGAGGAGCAACACGGCACTGACCCCACATTCGATGACTATGACCAAACCGCGGATGTAGATGTACCTACACACGTCAAGGTTCAGCCAGCAGCTGACGGCCGAGCGACAGGTGAGTCACGAGCAACAGGTGCCTTCGCAGCAACGCTCCTACATCCCATACGATTTACATCGCGACTCATTGTCTTACGCCCACACCCTACCAGCTGTTCGTGGCCAGGCGACACTTGAGTCGACGACTGACGTAGAGGACGTCGACTTGTGCGACAACCAAGCGCAATCACACTCCTTCCTATGGGATGAGACCACGAGGCTGCAAGAGGCTTTGGTTTGTGCAGACGCGCACACGATCGGGGTCCACCACAAGGTTCGTTCCGCGACTGACCGCCTACATGCCGCAGATGCGGTCAACCAGTCGGCTGCCGCGTCAGAATTCGTCCAGCTCTGCACATGTCTCGACGCTGCGGAGGCCGCGAGTTGGAGCTCAACAGTTGGAGGCCATACATGAAGTGATTGTCTTTGAGGAGGCCCCTAGCGCTGCACCTATCACATCAGCATGTGATGACAACACTGATGATGACAGCGACGACGACACTCCGGGGTGAGGCTCTGTACAAGCACATCCCACCAACATCGTCGTCACCCTTGCTATTGCAATGCAGGGGTATGTGGCCATGAGGGAGCTGTGCTCCCTCCTCAGGGATTGTGTTGGGAGCAGCCATCAGCTTTGCTCGTGCTGTCAGCCTCTGCAGCCTAAGGGGGGGTGTTGGTGTGTGGGCTTTGGTCTGACACTCTTTTGAGGACAGCGAGGTTACTTGGGGTGTGACACGATGCTATGCTCGAGGTTATGCTGGTCGAGACCCGCGCACCTGGTGAGTTCTACCGGTGTGACGTGGAGACCCATTGCCTCCATGTGTTATGTATGATCCATGCATGGTGTGGTCAAGAACCGGACCCCCGGAGGCATTCTCCGGGGTTACAAGGAGACCTTTTTCTATGTATCTCTTGCATGATGTTTGACACCTAGGTATGTGATTGAATTCTTACATGTTCGCGACCAAGGCACTTGGTGGGATGCACCATTGTCACGAGGAGACCCTGTCCTGTGGTATGCTTGATCGATGCTCGCCATGATTGGTTGCTCAAGCCATCCTTCCCTGCCTTTGCTCAGCCATCGTGGTGTTGACGGTTGTGTCAGCCAGGGGGAGTGTTGGTGTGTGTGGCTTCCACCCGTCATGAGCCATGGCCGTGGCGGCTACCGGTGCACCCGGAGCTGATGGTGGTCGGCGGCCATATTGAAGATCGTGACGACCCGACGGGACTCCATATTGTCCAGGGACATATCCAACAGCTACAGAATGACAAATCCCTGATGCAGACCTAGGAGGCACCGTCGCGTCGGCAGGTGGTGGACCACCCACTCGGAGGGAAGGACAAAAGACGACTGCCCCAACAGCATCGATGTTGTCTCGGACCTTCTGCAGTTTTTATGCAGCGTGTAGGATTTTATCGATGGACTGGCAGTGGGCCCAATTTGCATGTTTTGCACTGTGTGCCCACCGTTAGATGCCATATGCATGCATGTGACCAGTCATAGTGTCCGGCTTGAGATAGTGCACATTTAGGTTCAGATGTCGTAGCGTTTCAATTTATGTGCGCAGAGTTATGGCCAAAACAATGTTTGGGCCGGTTTTAGGACAGACTTTGCTCTGCCGCGTGCAACTCCGGCCATGCGCCGCGGCACGTATTGATGCTGTGGAACTTTCATTTGTCAAATATCTATGCGATTGTATTGATTTTTGGAGCTTCTTGACACCCTCTATGTGTCCCTACCTAGACGCTTGCAGTTTTGCCTCTCAGTTGTGACTATTGTCACACGCTGACCTACCGCTGACCCCTAGTGTTGCGGCAAGTGGTTAGGAAGGTTTGTGGAAGCTTCTAAAGGGGTTCAAGGGACGTGTGGTATGTCATGTAGTGAGTGGTTGCTTTATGAGATTTCATCGAGAAGTTGGAAGCTTTTGATAATGTTGAAGCACGTTTGTCAAAAAGCCTAGATTAATCAAGAAACAAATGGAAAAGGCGCGAAATGAGAATGAAGGTTGCTTAAGTTGTGTTGAACACCCCTGAAAGTGGTCCAACTGTTGGGAACATTTGAAAACACTACACCAAAGGTCAGGGCAGGTGGCCAAAGTGCAATTTATCAAGTGGTAATTTTTTTAAATGTATTTACACGTAGGGATAGAAACCTAATGAATTAAATTCCCCATGTTGGAAATTAAGGACCTGTGTACGTATGGGGCTGACACTTTGGTGGTTTGGAATATTGTTGAAGAATGCACGTGCGAATCCATAGAAAATGATTAGTTTTTATGAACAAATTTATTCATAATTCATAATAATAGTAAAAATTTTTTTTTTCCCTGGGACCCTCTGACGTTTTTACTAAAGTAGCCCCCGCCCCTCCCCCCCTCCATCCGCTCCCCCGCCTCCTGCCTTGCTCACAACGAACGGCTCCCAAAAACGTTTTTGGGGCTTGGAACATGTCCTCGTTGGACCTTCTTTACCGTCATTCCTATTCACGACGGCGGCGGCGGAAAGCCCGAAGCATTTCCGCGTCACTGCTGCGTCGGATTGCCCATCCTCCACCGACGCCCCACCCAATCGTGCGTGTCGTTGCTCCGTGGTCGGTGCACCGCTGGCTCGCTAAAGAAAAACACGACTCAACGGTTCGTAGTGGCATGCCATCCCACACAACCAGCTCCATGGTCATACCAGACGCTGCCATGCCATGCCATGGTCGGCCATGCCACTCCCCGCAGTATCAAGCTACGCCATACCCTGCCATGCCACTTTCCCTTTCTGCCATGGCTCCCGCCAGGCGGGGAAAACAGCCGACGGTGGTCCCGTCCGATAGCGACCTTCCGCATGGTACGCCGACGCTGTGCCCCTGTCTCGCTGCCGCGCTTGTCCATACGTGGGTGGGCCTGCGCAGTCAACGCTGTCTGGGAGGAACATCCCATCCAAAGCGCACAACACGCCAGCCAGGAAGAGGCTTGCGTGCTCAGATCGTCCTCCCGCTCGCTCGGGCGCATACATCCGAAGCGCGGCTGGACCCTCCCGAGGACGGCTGACATACAGGGCACCATACTCTGGAACCCCGGCTGCCTGGGCCCCGTGACTGGCGAGGACGAAGACAGATCTCAAGAAAACCGAAATTCATCCCCTGTGGCAGTTCCGATTTCCTACGCCTGTCCGCCTCTCGTTGGTGATGAGTGCGAGGAGTCATCTCGGGTCCTGTACAGCAGCGGCAGTAGCAGCAGCAGCGTGAGCAGCAGCCGCGGGAGCAGCGGCAGTTGTAGCAGCAGCAGGAGGAGCAACAGCAGCAGCATCAGCAGCAGCAGCAGCAGCAGCAGCAGCAGCAGCAGCAGCAGCAGCAGCAGCAGCAGCAGCAGCAGCAGCAGCAGCACCACCACCACCACCACCACCACCACCACCACCACCACCGCCACCACTAGCAGCCCCATCCCACATCCCGGAAGCTCTCCTCGTGAGCGCGCATGCGCAAGAGTTGTTTGATACGTTGTTGACTCGCATTCCGACTCATCTGTTCTATGTCAGTTCCACCTCCAGCTTGGCTTCTAAGGCAAGCGTATGCATCCCTCCTCTCCGCTCGGCAGTTTCGTTGACAGCAGGCAGGAGCGTATGCCGCCAGGTTAGCGTCTCGTTCAACCATTGCGAGTGTGAGAGAGAACGAGTCCCAACCCCAGTCGTGAACCCGACGCCATCGCACGTCCGCACAGCGCGATGTGGAAGGAAATGTGACGATGGACCTGTAACACGAGAAAGGCATCGACGACCAAGTCCCCTTGGTCCCGTTGTCGTGCTTCGTTCCAGCATCATCTCTTGTTGACGGACTCGTCAGCGCCAGGCCCGAAGTAAATCTTAAGTTGCCAGAGCAGGCCTCGTGAGGCGGAGGGTCTAACGCTGTCTTTCATCCAGACCAGCAGCGACACAGCCCTCTGCAAGAACGCGGCTTCTCTCATTGTGTTTTCCGGAGGTTCTGCGAGGCTGTGAGCGTGCAATTCAGCAACCGGCAGCGTCGGCTTGCCGCGCTGGATGTGCACTCGGTCGAGAGGCATCCAGCATTGGTGGTGCCCGTTGTTCGGCTTTTGGTGCCCAGTGGTTGGTGTTTGGTGTTGCTTGAAGCAGCGACGACGCCTGCCTTGCCCCATCGGCTCCCACCTCCTACGTCAGCGGATACGCACAGGCTACATAGAGGTAGACTCGAAGGAGGCATGCTGCGAGGCAGAGCTATNAGACATCTGGGGTTGACTTCTGAGAGAAGAACGGCGGGAAGAACACGCCTTCTGACGAGGCAAGGCTGCAGCTGTAAGGGACGGCGCCGGTCTCCGCCTAGTTTGCAAGCCGGCCATCTGTTTTCGAGGGTCACTGCCCCAATCCGTAGCAGCGCTTAAGCCTGCAGCACCTGCAAGAATCCCTATGTGACTGCTGCTGTGGTGGATCCCCCAAGGTGCCGCCACGGCACAGACTTTGCAGCTCTCCCGTTCGCTGCGGCTCACGTGTGCATTTCATCTCTCCCTACCTTCCCCCCTTCGTTTGTTCCGGCCAGGTAGGCCCGGTGGGCCACCCTGTGCATTGACCTGTAAGCCAAGCTGCAAGGCGTGCTGCCAGCCGTGCGGAGTCCCCTCCAGGATGTGGCAGGACTACCGCGCCGTAGACCCCATCCGCCTGGTGCTCCCCAATGGGCGCTGCGAGGTGATCTACCACCGCCGCCTCACCGCGGAGGAGGCGCTGCGCCTCTACGCCCCCCGTGCCGCGCAGGCTGCCTCCTCCGATTCCTCCCCCTCCTCGTCCCCACCGTCGAGCTCCTCATGGTCCGCACACCACTTCTCGCCTCCCGACGGTCCTCATGGTCTGCCATTCAGATTGTCCTCTGACACCGGCACAGGAGGGAGCATGTCTCACCGGCCTCCGTGGCAGAAGCAGCAGATCCGGCCGTGGCATCTTGAACAGCGGCGGCAGCAGCAGCAGCAGCAGCAGCAGCAGCAGCAACAGCACAACTGTGCTATCAGTAGATTAGGCCGGGCTGTTTCCATCACACCAGAACTCTCTCCTGGACCGTGGGGTGGTAGCCCCATGCAACAGCTGGAGCAGCAGCAGCAGCAGCTTCATTCTCAAGAGCATGAGCAGCAGCACTGGCAGGAGCAAACGCAGCAAGAGTGCCAAGTTGCCGCTGACACAGCAGGGCCCCGGCTTGCCATCTCTCTGGTGGAGGACAGAGAGGTTGCAGCCCTGCTGCAGGGGCAGATGCAGCAGGCCTGCCAGGAGGGGCAACGGCAAAGGCAACGGCAAAGGCAGCGGCAAGAGCAGAGTAGGGAAAGGGGGGCAGCGCAAAGGGCAGCAAGCTGGAAGGTGTGGAGGGTGTGGGTGAAGCGGCAGAAGTCCATCCCGCGTGCCTGTCGGCCGCTTGCTGCAAGCAAGGTTCTGCAGCCGGGTCGCACCTACCGCATCCACTACCTGGACGTGTGGGGAAGGGAACCGAGGCCTGGGGTTCGCACCGAGGTGAGCCGCTCGAACCACTGTGTCCAGGTGCTGGGGGTTGCTGCCGTTGTGTCTACCCCGGTTTTCTGTGTTGCTCTCATCTCCCTCAGAGCTGTTCGGTTGCACGTGTGAGGAAGGGCACCCTCTCGGCGCACTTTCACGTCCTCGTGTGTGTGAAGGGTTCCGCATAGCACCCTTGCGCTTGTGCAACACAGCCTGCTACGCTGCTGGGAGGCGTTTGCTTTTGCGAGTCATCAACTTGCTGGGGCTCAATGTCCTCGTCCTCAAGGTAGGCATACCAGGTGGTCTGGTTTGCTGCGATGTTGGAACACCAAACCAGCTTGAGCGTTGCTGTTCTTGCTGATGACTTCTCTCTCTCTCTCTCTCTCTCTCTC
>SZWC01004344.1:44428-58756 GCA_023375785.1 Penium margaritaceum
GGCGGGGGTGGGAGTGATGTAGCCTCCTCACACACCTTTTTGTGCAGACTAAATCGAAGTGCACGTGGCTCAGATGGAGCCTGCGCCGAGCCAGTACAACCATATAGGGAAATGCCATAATGCCCAGGCTGCATTGCGGTATGTATTCCACTCGAAATAATTGCGTGTAATCCAATACATGAGCTCATGAGCTTGCAGTTGAAATAGCCAGGAAGCCTCCTAGCATGCTTGCCACTGACTAGGCGTCAGCGCATAGTCAGCTTGCAACGTCAACACACGTGGGACGCGAAATGGCTAGGGTTTGGCTAGTGTTGGTTTGTGTGGTTTCCACCCGTCACGACTAAGGCTGATGGATCATCCATATACCCATGTTGGTGGTATATGGTAGAGGAGGGCGTGACAACACGACGGGCCTCCGGACTGTACCGAGACTTCTCCAGCACTACGACAGCGCCGGCGAGACGCGATCAATGCATTCCGGTAGCCCTATGGGCTTGTCGGGAGGTAGGAGTGTTTTCTCGGTGGGTTGAGACCCGCGCACCCGGTGGACTGTACCGGTGCGACGAGGAGACCCGATGGTTGTAGTAGGGCTTCCGATGTTCGGAAAGCCGTTCTGGATGTCTGGACGCTGATTTTGAGATTTTCTAGCACTACTTGTATTTTCTCGGTGGTCGAGACCCGGGCACTCGGAGAGCTGTTCCGGTGCATCGCTGAGACCACCTTCGTTGTTCTTGTGGTGTATGCAGTGTGTTCTCTCCGCTGACTCGTTTGGGTTCAGCGGGGAGAACGGGGCCCGGTGCGGCTAGTTGCCGGCGCCCCAACATAAGCTCAATAGGGGCTCATTTGTACTTTCTCCTTGTTCTTTTATATTAAGCTTTCCAGACTTAGCCAAATTCTTGCCGTCTTGCATCGCACTCACACACAGAGCTCATGTTCGTTTTTGCATGGGCTTGCATGCCCTAAAACATTTCCAAGTGCTAGGCGACACGAACAAAGTGTCAAATGTGCTTCCATAAAAACAAAACACATGCAAAGAGAGATACGACAGTGAGCCATAGGCACGTAAATCGCTGTGAGGCTCGTTGCACAGCTAGCGCAGCCAAGGGCGCATTTGGCTGTGCACCAGGCGCAACTTGCGCAAAACTATGCAAATTGCCAAAACGGCCCCATCGAGGCGCCAGTTGACGTGACCACGTATCTGCGAGTCATCGGGTCACTGATGTTCTTGGCGACGATGACGCGCCCAGACATCGCGTTCGTCGTCAATCTCGTGGCTCAGTTCTCTCAAGAGCCGCGTCACCTCCACTTCGAGGCCGCGATCCGAGTACTGCGCTACGTCGTCTCGACTCCTCGACGAGGTCTCATGTTCCGCCGCCAGCCGTCTGTCGTCACGGTGGGCTTCACAGACAGTGACTGGGCCAGCATACCAGACGGCAAGAGTCGCACAGGCCGGATCTTTCTTGTCGGTGGCACGGCCGTGTCTTGGCGTAGTGGCAAGCAGGGGTGCATTGTACGCAGCACTGCTGCGGCTGAGAACGTGGCCCTTGGCTCAGGCGCGTGTTGGAGTGTGTGGTTGCGTCGTCTGTTTGAGTTGCGTCGGTGTTCGTCGCATCCATCACGATGCATTGTGACAATAAGAGTGCCATGGCCATGGCCAACAATGACGGCGTGCATCGCACACACACAAAGCACATCAACGTTGAGTATCACTGTGCGCGTCTGTTGTTGCATGACGGAAGCATCAACATTGTGTGGGTTGAGAGAGCACGGCAACTGGTTGACTTCTTGACCAAGGCACTAAAACGCGACTCGTTCAAGAAGGCCGTGAGTTCCATTGGCGTGCGTCCATGAGTGGCTCTCATTGTTCCTGCCTGCGTCTCTGCGTGCCCAGTGGGAGTCTGGTTTTTGACTGTGTCTCTGCCGGCAAATGTGCACTACGCCTGTGAGTCATGGGGGAGTGTTGGTTTCTGCGAATCTCTCATTGTGCTCTGTTGTGTCCTCCCGGCTTTTGTACATCGGCGTGCAGATGACTGACGGTGAGACTCGACGCTGCTCGGGTGTTTTCTGGTGGAGCCGACGCACGCTGAGGCCTACTCGCAGTTCGCTGAAGCCTTCTCCCTCCGGCGACGTGCTCAACTCCATCGACAGGCCTCCTCGGCGGTCGGGCCGCCGGCGATCACTGCCACCGCAGATGGTGTTTGCATGCGCCCCGTGCTGGTTCTGGTTGTGCCATTGCGTCTGTAGCGTCATGCTCTGCCTAGGGTTCATGTCTATTGCTGTGTGGCACTGTTTGGCATCGTGGACCGTCGTACGCACTACCTGGGTTCGGGTAGTCATAACTCTTTGGTGTTATTGTTCTAGCTCATCCAGATTGCACGACTATGTTTGTAGCGTTGGTATTATGGTATGGTCCAGTTTTCAGGCAGAATGGACGACGCCCGGGTTTTGGCCTGTCGGGCGTCTGGCAGGGCTCACCGAGAAAACCCTGCCTGCCAGAAAACAGGTCTAGGACTATTTTCTGATTGGCTGGATAGCTTAGAAACAAGTTCTACACTAGTAGGGGGGAGCTAGAGCTTGGAGGGGTCTCCCATTGTTGCTCATTCTTGATTCCTAACCAGTCACTTTCAGTTTGAAGCTGCTTTCTGGCGCTAACACGGGCTCGCAGATTTCTGAGTAACAAACCCAGAGCTTCCAGACTTAGTCTCTAGAGCAGCAGACTGAGGGGGAAGCAGAATAAAGCAACGAGCGTGGAAGCCCGCATGCTGCATCAACAACGCTGCTGCCCCAACCTGTTGCTTAGTTTTCCTTTTCGTGTGCCACAACGATCCTCGCAACTCGCTGTGAGCAGCGGGCTGCAAGCCGCGAGCTCGCTGCTCGTTGCTTGCAGTGAGCAGCGGGCTCGTTGCTTGTAGCCCGCTGCTCGCGACGAGTTGCGGGTTGCGAGAAGGAGCAGGTGCTGCTGGCTGCTGCCGGTTGCTGCTTGCTGCTACTGTTGTAGCCGACTGCTGTTGCTGCTTTGTGCTGCTTGCTGTTGCAAGTGTGCAGCTTGCTGCTGTTGCTGCTCGCTGCTGATGCTGTTGTTCGCTCTTGCTGCTGTTGCTACTGCTGCTAGCTACTGTTGCTTGTTGTCGCTGCTGCTTGCAGTTGCGGGCTGCGGCTGCTGTTGCGAGCTGTTGCTGCTGCCGTCTGTTGCTGCTGGTGTTGCGAGCTGCTACTGCCGTGAGCTACTGCTGTTGCCGGTTGCTGCTATTGTACAGAGCTGCTGCTTGCCGCTGTTGCCAATGCTCACTGCAGTTGCCTGCCACTGCTGCTGCTGTAGGCTGTTGCTGCTGCTTGTTGTTGCCTGTCACTGCACATGGTTGACGTTGCCGCGTGCGTCGTCACCTGCAGGTGTCGGACGCGGCCTACCGGTCACCTCCTCACGTCACGCGTGGGGGTCAGTGCTGCCGGAAAAAATCCGGCAGCATTTTCCCTGGCCCAGTGGCTGTGGGTAAGAATATGACGCCGCCACCAGGCGGGTCAATGCTGTCGGAGAAAATCCGGCAGCATTTCCCTTGCACTGGCGCGTATTGGGTCCGCCGGCGTTGTCTGGCAACTGTACGCCAGTCTTTTGCTGTTGCTGCTATGCTCTGGCTTTGATACCATAAAGGAAAACTAAGCAGCAGGTTGGGGCAGCAACATTGTTTATGCAACGTGCGGGCTTCCACGCTCGTTGCTTAAGTCTGTTGCCCACTCAGCTTGTTGCTCTAGAGACTCAGTCTGGAAGCTCTGGGTTTGTTACTCGGAAATGATCTCGCCAGTGTTAGCGCGAGAAAGCAGCTTAAAACTGGAAGTGACTGATTAGGAATGAAGAATGAGCAACAATGGGAGACCCCTCCAAGTTCTAGCTCCCCCCCACTAGTGTAGAACTTGTTACTAAGCTAACCAACCAATCAGAAAATGGATAAATTGACCAGATAATCCTGGTTTGGGCCTTGTCTGTAGCACATGCGCCGAGTCCGTGTGGAGGAAGAGTATTTAAGGCTACCTGGTTTCCTAGCCTACCGGAAGCTCCACCCTGGTAGCGGTGGTCGGCACCGTACGCCGACCTGAACGGTTGGGCGGTCGTTTCCACGCCAAGGCTCGATTGGCCGTGTCACATTTTTAGTGTCCCGAATTTTTTGCGGATGGTTCTGACCGTCTTATCTCCCCTCTAGTTCGATCGGAGGTCCTGTTGTCTACACCATGGTCGATGCTAATGAGCTGATGACAACTCGACGAGAGAATAAAGAATACTTGAAAATTGTCAGAAACATTGCACCCGTTGTAATCGCGCCGTCATCGCTGCCTACAGCTGTGGGCTCTTATGTTACATCGGAGTATGGCTTAGGTCAGATTAGCAGGCCAGATCAATCTATCAGTCATCGCTGACCGTCACGTGTTTGGAAATCTAGCTTTTGAATATGGATCCTGTCATACATACCTGTCGTCGTCGTTGTAGCCAGTCATGGCGACTGGTCAGGTCGTCGCCGCGGACAAGTTCGCCCTGAGAAAATAGTCCTAGACCTATTTTCTGGCAGGCAGGGTTTTCTCGGTGAGCCCTGCCAGAGGCCCGACAGCCCAAAATCCGAGCGTCGTCCGTTTTGCCTGAAAACTGGACCATATCATAATACCAACGCTGCGAACGCAGTCGTGCGGTCGGAATCAGCTAGAAAAATAGCACCAAAGAGTTATGACTGCCCAAACCCAGGCAGTGCCTATGACGGTCCACGATGCCAAATAGTGCCACATAGCAATAGACATGAATCCTAGGCAGAGCATGACGCTGCAGACGCAATGGCACAGAGAGAACCAACGCTACACGCATGCAGACAACATCTACGGTGGCAGTGACCGCCGGCGGCCCGACCGCCGAGGAGGCCTGCCGATGGAGCTGAGCACGTCGCCGGAGGGAGAAGGCTTCAGCGAAGTGCGAGTAGGCCTCAGCGTGCGTCGGCTCCACCGGACGACACCCCAGGAGCGTCGAGTCTCACCGTTAGTCATTTGCACGCCGATGTGCACAAGCCGGGAGGACACAACAGAGCATAACGAGAGATGCGCAAAAACCAACAAAAACACTCGCCTTATTGTAACTTCCTACATATGTACAGATTGATGCATCGTTTGAACCAGAGCGATTAGCACGACTTGTCTGTAATGTGCAAGACAGGTCTCCTCGTGGCTCCGAAACACGTCTCCGGATGCCTCGGTTTTGACCGACGAGCAAAGTACACAACTAAGCGCCGGGCAGCACATCACGTGCTTCTGGCACACACACGCTGGTTCAACGCTTTGGGTCTCCACTTGGCACCGGTACGACCCACCAAGAGCGCCGGTCTGGACCAGCACAACCTCAGGTCTCCTCGTGACCCGGGAACATGTCTCTGGGTGTGCGAGTCTTGACCACCGAGAAAACTCTAACAGCCACACACCCACAAATGTGGATGTCGGAACGCAGCAAGTGCATCACCTCGGCAATGTCGTAGGTGATGAAGCAATCTCGGGATCCCTTAAAGACCTGTGGTGCCACCGTCGCTGTGTGGAGCGGTGTCGCCTCAAAGCCCACACGGCACTTGCAACTCATCACAAAGACATCAGTATGTTGTGGTGACAATTGCAAGGGTGCTTGTTGAGAAAATGAGAGAACCCCCTTGATGGCGTTTGTTGTGGGAGAGCGTAGTGTGACGAGAGGCGCTTAGAATGGTGGAGAGACGGCAAATGTATGCTGGAGAGAGTAGAAGTTAAAACAAAAAAATGGGCACATAGTCTCACCCACATGCGTGCGTAGAAAAACACAAGTCCAACGAACCGGTGGACAACAGACAAATCCAATTGCACGGTCTAAAACAAGAGTTGGCTAAAACTTGGCACTCGCACCAGCTCCTTGGCTGTCCGAATGACAAACCAAAAAAAGCACCGGTTGTCTATGCAACACGGTCATGAATGAGCACGTAAAACACCACTCCTACATTGGTACCCGAGATCTGGTCACTAAAAAGACTTTAAAGGGCACGTGAAGACGCGCCTGCTAAGGTTGAGGCTGTCGAAGCATTCGTCGAGCGTCCCCTGTTGCGATTTGCATCCGTACTGTCTTACTGATCTGTACTTTGACCTCTCGGTTGGTGTACATGCTTGTGTAGACGACTTACTCAGTGGAAGTTGACAATGGTGGGCATTGAGCGATGGACGGGATGCCGCATCGTTTTGAGAGACGTGGCTCCCGTGCCTTTGTGTGGAGTCTCCCACTTGGTAGCAGTGTGTGGCTAGCTCCATCGACAGCAGCTACCGTCGCTTATGTCACCGACACTCATGGACAACTGCTCTTTTCAGCGTAGAGCCTGCATACCTTAGACAGCCACAACACCCGTGTGTGATTTTTCTAGCCAATCTTGACTGCATGACCATGCTTGTGGTGTGCATACTTTGGTGTGGTCAATGTTTGAGGAAAACCGGACGACGCCTAGGTTTGGGGCTGTCATTCCTCTGGCGGGGGTCACAGAACAAATCCCATAAGCCAGAAGATAGGGTGTTTTCTTGGTTAGTGTGATAGGGTTCTCATACCACACTTCATTCTTGCTGTTAACTCAGGTATTACTCACTTTCAGCTGTAGGTTTGGTTCTAAGTCTTGAGCGCAAGTTCTCCCTCTCACAAGTGAGCAGCCAACACTCCTCAGGCGTTAAGTCTGGATGCAGCAGGCCACACAATTCAGTCCAAGTGCGTGAGGCGGCAGAAAATGGTCTTATCCAGAATAGCGCAACATTGTTTCGTTCTTGCTATCGGAGCCATAACGTAACAGATGTAACAGAATGAGCTACAAGTGTGACGTACAGGTGCTAGTCAACATAGACGGACCTCCATATGCGCCAATACAGGGGAAACACTATAAGAATTTTCTTGGCAAAGGTAGCCTCGCCGGGAAGCGGCTTCAAAACGCCCCGGTGCAGGGAAAATGTTGTCAATCTGTTTTCGCATTGAACCCAGGACAGTGCGTACGCGGTCACGCGGCCCGCGTAAAGTGGCACAACACAGACGGTGGAGCCGACACGCATAGCGACGTCACCGTCGCACAGCAGGGAAGTGTCCCTGATGCTTTCCCATGTTTTGGTGAACTTCCTCCTCTTTACTTTATGTTCCCAGCGTAATCTCCTTGACAGGTGCAGCCACGTCAGCAGCAGCAAAACTTGCGCCCCACCACGCCTGGAATCCGCTGAGAATCAGGAAGGAGAAAAAGATCTCACTCACGTTCACTTGCCGTGTGCCACACGGCAGGACCAGTAGCGGGCCAGCAGCAACAGGGCACAGTAGAAACAGTAGTTGTAGCAGCAGCCGCGCAGCGGCTGGAGCAGCGCACAGTAGTACCTAGAGCATCGCGATAGCGTAGGAGTAGTAGGAGCAGTAGTAGTAGAAGCAATGGTAACATCAGCAACAGAAGCACCAACAACAGCAACAGTTATAACAGTACTAGAGAAACTGTAGTAGCAGCCTCTAGCGATCACAGCAGCAGCACACAACACGAGCACTAGTAGTATCATTGTGTGGCGACAGCATCAGCTCCATGACTTCTGTAACGGCGATGAGAGCAGGTGCCGTGGAAGCTATAAAGAAGGTGCATAGGCTTTGTACAGCTCCAACGGACTGCCTGCCACCAACTATCACCAGAAAAAGAAGAATAATCTGAGCATATCAGTGAAATTCCCAAGAGGGATACCTAATGATTTGTGGTTTTTTCTCGGAGAAAAAAAACGTTCACATTTATGATTAGTGACTTTCTTTGGACAGCCTTCGCTGTCCCCATTCGGCAGACATAATTCTAGTGAGCATCCATCGCCAGATACCATGGCTAGACTTGGTAGTGCTGGTGCAACGTAGTCAACCTCTTCCAATGCAACGCTGCCATCTGAACCGGTTGCCGCTCTTCAGCAGCAGGTTGATGACTTTCACAATCTCCTAGACACATTACAATTCTCTAAGACGATGACATCCACGTAGTCGCCTCTCCCTAAACAGCCTGGTCTGACGGTCTCTGCTGGAGTACAAGCAGTAGCTCAACAACAATAGCAGCAGCAGTTTGTCTTTAGAGTCCTAGGGTCTTTAGACAGTGTAGCCAGTACTCAATGTAGGCCAAAGGATTTTGAGAAACCACCACCCCACCTTGAGATGGGACAGTTTGCGTCTAAGGAGCTGTTGTTTAGCCTACAGGCTCAAGATGAGGGTCCCCGGTCCTAATACACCTTGAAGTATGACTCCCCCATCTCTGAGAAGTTTTTTTTGACGTAGGCTGTGTAGCTAGGGTCCTTGTCTTTGCAGCACCAGAGAGTGATCGCACAGACCTCGAGCCCTTCATTGGCGATCCTAGTACCAACACCGACCCTGACCTCCACGAGGCATGGAGTGCCCTTTCATGTCTCTATCGTGCTTCTGACCAGGCCATCGTCATTCGCCTTCTTAGGACCTTCAATGACCTCAAGATGGGTGATCCTGAGTCCGTCACCGCCTATTAGCGCCGCGCGCTGGATCTTCTTTGCCAGCTCAGCAAGGCTGGTCCGCCTCTGCTAGCCACTGTCCTCACCATCAAGAATGCCGTAACTCTAGACTCTGCAAAGATCCTCGTTGAATTTGACCTCAAGATCGTAGAGGCCATGGAATCCTTGGGCAATCCGATGTCCTGGTTCTGTTATCAGTTCTTGAATTGGGAGGAGGCAGTTCAGGACACCCTCCTCCAACAAGGAAAAACAAAGCCATTAGCAGTAGTCGGCTCTGCCTCTCTTATGCCTCAGACGTATGGAGTGATGCTAGCCACGGCAAGGAGGAACATGGGAAGAAGGGGAAGGGAAAGACCTAGAAGCCATCCAAAAATGGCTCCTCTCGTGGAGGCTCTCTCTTCTACCACAACTATGGCCAGCCGGGTCATGGCTAGTACACTTGTCCATCACCCACCGGCGAGTCTAGTGATGTTAGTGCCATGCGTCGTGAGCGTGCACGAAGCCTTGGTACCACTACAGGTACCACCACCTCTCCTGTCGGTGCTTCCTTCATTTTTTCAGCAGCTGCATCCTCCACCGGTAGTGCAACAATCATGACAACATCCTCGACTCCTCCCATGCCTTCTTTGGGGCTTGTAGCTGTATGGAATCCATATCTGGCATGGTCACCTCCACTGTCACAGCTCAGCTACACCTCACCTCCTCATTCCGGCATGGCCACGCCGTATTACCTCCCGAATCCTAGGCCCTTGGCTCGCGTGCGCCAATGCGAGCAGTTCATTACGTACTACCTTGGCATCCCTCCTCGTCAGTCCCAGGGAAGTATGAGTTGTATGTCTTCTAGTTAGGAGGTCACAAATACATGACAGACTGAGACTTCTCTTTGTGACGATCTCACTGTGCATGATTAGTGTGTCCTTATCTGTGTCTTGAATGATGTTTCATATCCTGATGATTGGCAGAAATACTTTGCATCTCAGTCTCATGTGGATTGCCCATTTCCTGCGTTATGTCTCGTCGCTCAGTGTAACATTACCGTGTCTGTCGACAACCCTGACGGCACCTGGATCGACCCTGGCGCTATGTATCACATGACATTTTCTCATCACGCATTCAGTATGCTTGGCCCGGTGGGTGATTTCCATGGAATGTGGACTAGGTCTGGCCAGATGCTTCCTGTGCGTGGTGTTGGTGTTATCTGCTTTTGGGGTCCGTTTGGCACTGTCCACGTCACAGATGTGTTGTATGCTCCCGGCCTTGAGCTCAGCCTTTTGTCTGTCACTTGTCTCGACCGCATGAGCATGAATGTTTAACACTCCCACAGCATTGGCATAGTCATTCTTCACCTATCTGGTCGTGTGATGTTCTTTGTTCCAAATTCTCATAACAACTTGTGGTATGTCACTCATTTGTCTTTTGTGTCTTCACCCTTGTGTTCAGAAGGGGCTCATGTCTTTGTCACGAGCATTCCGTCCATATAGCATACGCATCTGCTACACCGTTGCCTGTGCCACACATAGAGCTCAACCTTTCAGAGCATGCTGTGCACACAACCTGCCCTTGGCCTCGACCCATCCACCTTCTAGTTCCCTTGTAAAACTGAATGTATCCACTTTGCTCAGGGCAAGATGCACATTTCCTCTTATCCTGTGTCCTCTTCCTTAGCCTCCCACCCGCTCGCGTTGGCTCACTCTCACCTCATGGATTCCTTACCTGTCGAGTCATTTGCTGAGCGTGGTCGTTACGTGCTCACCCTTACTGATGAATACTCTCGCTTTTGGTGGGTATTCTACCTCCGACAGAAGAGTGATGCAGTGGCTGCAACTTGTGATTAGCTCCTTTTTATACAGAGCAAGAGTTTTCGTCCACTTTGCCACTTCCACTTCCATTAGAGTCGTGAGTTTATGAGGGATGCAGATGCCTTCCTCAAGACCTGGGGCGTTAGAAATGAGACCTTTGCACACTACCCTTCAGAGGAGAACAGAGTTTTTGAGCGCTGGAACCGCACCATGGCTGATACAGTCCGCACTATGCGCATTAAGTCAGGTCTCTCCAAGGGCCTTTTCTTCAAGGCCATTTCGTACATGAGTTGGGTTTGGAGAAGGGTTCCCCATGATCCCTTGCCCCATCCCGTCATCCCCAACATGTCTTGGGTTTGGTGCATATCTTTGTCTAGCACACTTTTGGGGTTTTGTCTCCAGTGTTTGGCTCCTGGAGGACAAGCAGGATGGCAAACTGGCTCCTCATGGTCACTCCAATGGAGCAACCTGACGTTTCCTTCCCTCTTTGGGCCTGGAGCGTCCACTCTTCCAGTGTCGATCTGACATACTCACACACTCCTGGTGGTTGCCTTTGTCCACGCTCCTCAGCACCCCAATCAGGCATGCATCCTGCCAACACCCGGCCGTCTCCAGCCGTACTTTCATTCCCACACCCCCATCTCACACTATGGTGAGTGGAGATTCAGGGACAAAGGCATTTAGTCTAACATCTCTTGCTGTTGGCACAGCGGACCTCTACCTGGGATCCGTATTGGGTTATGACGTGATCTCTAGGGAGCATCTACGTGCTGTCCTTGTCTCAATGTCTTGTGCTCTAATGGGCCTCGGCATCGCTCGTATTTTCAAAGTTAGACCATTTTTTCAGGCACCCGACCCATAGAGCCTACGTGGGGCCCAGGGTGCACCTAACGCTGCCCAATGGGATGCTCCTTGCAAGGAGGAGCTAGCTACCATTGATGCGCATCCTTTTCAAGAGCTGGTCTACCTACCACCAAGCAGCAAATCAATTGGGTCCAGGTGGGTTTCCCGTCACAAGAGGAAGCCAGACAATACGCTGTAAAAGTACAAAGCCAGGCTCACAGCCAAGGGCTTTGTACAAGTACCAGGAATGGACTTCGACCGGGTCTTTGATCCTGTTGGCCAATCTACCGCCAGCCTTGCGCTCTTTAGCATGGTAGAATAGAATGGCTAGGAGCTTTACCAGATGGAAGTGAGTCATGCTTTCTTACATGACACTCTCGATGGTGAGGAGCTCTGCATGGTCCAACCCCCTGGCTTTGAATATGACACATATCATGTTCAGGGACTGCAGAAGGCCCTGTATGGCCTGAAAAAACACCTAGGTATTGGAACAAAGAGATTAGCCACACCCTCTTGAAGGGTGGCCTAGTGCGTAGCACCACACATCCAGCCCTCTTCTTCACCCCAATCAGACACCCATGTCACTGTGCTCATCTATGTGGTTGATCTTCCAATCACGTCGCCTGATCTTGCCGATGTCCAAAAAGTGAAAGTTCTGTTGTATTCCACTTACAAACAAAAAACTTTGGGCCTACTAAGGTATAGGCATGTCCTTGGACATGGAGATGGAGCGCGACCGCGCCCACGACGTTCTACGTGTACATCAGGCATCTTATGTGTAAATGTTTGGCAAGCGCTTTGCGGACCTCTTGTCCACAGTACCCAGTGCTTCCCATGAACACGGCCCCAGATGGTCAAATCAGGTTGAAAGGTTTGGCTGATGCCAACATTCTTGGTGCGGGTGTGGATGTGACAAGTTTTCTTCGTGTCATTGGGTCACTCATGTTCCTCACCACCACCAAGCGGCCGGAAATTGTCTTTGCCGTCAATGTGCTGGCCCCGTTCTCCCAGACCCCACACCAGTTGCACCTAAATGTAACCTTTTTTGTGGTGTGATACATTATCTCCAATCCACGTCGTGAACTGATGTTCTGTCATCAACCATCCATAATTGTCAAAGACTACACTGACAGTGAGTGGACCGGGAGCATAGATTGTTAGAGTTGCAAGGGGTGGATCTTTCTCATGGATGGCACGACAGTCTCATGGCAGAGTGGGAGGCACAAGTGCATCTCGCGCAACAGTGTACAGGCAGAGTATGCAGATTTGGATGCCGGTGCATGCAAGAGTGTGGATGTTTTGTCTGTGGTGTGATTTTAGTCAGCCTGTATCGCCCATCACATTGCACAGTGATAATGACAGTGCCATGGCCATTGTAGATAACGATGGAATTCATGACACTCGCACAAATCACATCAATATGGAGTATCACTACGTGCACACTTCGTTGCACGAGGTCACCATCCAGATTGTCTGCGTCAAGACTATAAAACAATGAGCTACCTTCTTGACCAATGCGATAAAACACACATCGTTTAAGATTTTGTATAGCCAAGTTGGTCTGCATCCGTGAGTGTACAGTCGTGCATTCATGCGTTTTCTTTCTTCATCTTGTCCCCTCTATATTCAAACCCTTCCTTTGCTCATCATTATTCTTGTGTGGCTTTGCTAGACTGAAGGGACATGATGGTAGGGGGGAGCATGACATATGATGTGTATTGTGGGTGCACGGCCTCTGCATGTGCATGTACATTGGTGCCTATGGGCCATGTTGGACATGGCCCATAGGCACACTATCTCATTGTTCCATAGGGAGTGTTGTTCCATAGGCACACTATCCACACTATGGCCCATAGGGAGTGTTGTGATTTCCACGCACACTATCTCATTGATCTGTACCGTGGCCTCTTGATGGGTGTACATGCTCATTCAAACGACGGACTCGACGGACATTGACAGCGACAAGCGCTGAGCGATGGAGAGGATGTTGCACGGTTTTGAGAGATGTGGCTCCCATTTCCTTGTGTAGAGTCTCCCACTTGGCAGCACTGCGTGGCCAGCTCCATCGACAGTATCCACCGGCGCTCATGTCAGCGACATACATGGACGAATGCTGTTTGTAGCATAGAACCTGCATAGGCTTGACGCTTGTGTGTGCAGCCATGACGCTTGTTTGACAGCCATGACACACAAGCGTCATGGCTGCACACACAAGCGTCATGCTGGAATTCAGTCACCATAAGTGAGCAAGGGTCACAAATTGATGACATCAACAACCAACAATGAAGGACAAGGACCAGATGGAGAGGGGGAGGAGCAAGAGCGGTACTGAAATCAGGCAGGATCAGAAGTATGTGCACGACGCCGAACATTACGCAGTGAAAACTTAGATTTTGAGCTGCATCGCGTTTTTTGTGAGGAAGTCTACAGACTGTTGCTGGACGTCAATACCCACGATACGGACATCACCACGTGAAACATGCTTGCATACAGAATGATGATGAATGGCACATGTGACACATGCCATCATGCTCTATGATGCGGTGCGTGTTCTCATTGTTACAACGGATGGTGATCCATCAGATGGCTTGGTGTACCTGCTGCATGAGACAATACAACCAGGCACTTTTGCAAACCCCAGCGATGAACGTGACAGACTGAGCTTCAGTCGAGCCCTATGCTAGTCAACCTTGCTTGCCACTCTTCCATGGAACAACCATGCCTCGGACATAGAAGACGTAGCCGGACTGGCTATGCCCATCACGATCTTGGAACTCACCACTGTTAGTGTACCAATCAACAACCAGAGATGGTTACTCATGAAAGCACAAGGTTAGGCATGGGTTTCAGAAATCATCTCGGAGATCCCTTTGAGGACTGCAGCCTCCGAGAGAATAAAGAGTGATGGTGCAGGTTTATCTCCAAAGAAAACTAACCAAGGTCCAATAGTCTTGTGACCGACCATCGTGTGAACCTCGCCAAGAACAAGCCAATAGATTCGTGCAACAGCGTTCAAGGAAAACATACTTGCGGAGATCACCCCTACGCGCAACACTCCTCTATGTGTACGACTAGTAAAGCCGGATCTCTTGTCGTGGGCTCACGGCGCCTCCCTCCCCCTCTCTCTCTCTCTCTCTCTCTCTCTCTCTCTGTGTGTGTGTGTGTGTGTGTGTGTGTGTGTGTG
>SZWC01004344.1:62408-81128 GCA_023375785.1 Penium margaritaceum
TCTCTCTCTCTCTCTCTCTCTCTCTCTCTCTCTCTCTCTCTCTCTCTGTCTCTCTCCCCACCCCGAGTCGCCACCACACTCTTGTGCCCACTCGACAAAGCACGCTAGGCTAGAATCCTACCTATTTGTATTCCTTTGCATTCCTTCCAGAAACTAATCCATTGGATTCCCCTCAAGGCTCGTTCTCTGGGCTGCCTCCAGTTCATTCTCCTCTCATTACCTCTCAGCGCCCGTGCTCTCACACTGTGCCCAGTCCCTTTTTGCTGACGTCATTCGTATACCCTCAACGCTCGCACCTACAAGGAAGCTTCCAGTCTTCAGTCCAAGTACTGTGTCCACTCAAGGAACTTCCTTCCCCTCAGTATCCACATTTTTGTGCCGCACCTAGATTTTCACTCTTTTGCTTCCGTTTCCATTCCACTTTCCACTGCTGTTTCCTCTCTGCTTCTGTTCGTGCTTCTGTACAAATGTAAGCGCACATCCTTGAGACCGTGCCCTAAGCACGGTCTCAATATTCTGAAGAACGAATGCATTTGATCAATTCCTTGGAGGAGGATCGCCATTGGACACTGCGAGAAAATCCAAAATGCGGTCGTGTGGCCTCAAAAGGCCACGCGAATGCCCAATTCTTAGCCCTTCTGTCCCGGTGTGTTAGCCAACATAGGCTGGTGATGTTTGTAATAATCGTTGATTAGATGATCAACGTCACAGAGGTTGTCATAGGATTCCCGAAAATTGGGCATGGCATCGTAGCAATTCTATTTGACGAGATATGCTGGAGTTTTTCAAAGCCATCTTTGTGTGAAGATTTCCTGGACGACGCACATTTCATCCTTGTCCACCTTAATTAGGGACACAGGAACGACGGCTTTGTCGGGGAATGTCTCAATGGTCTCGAGCTTGTTCATCAGCTTGTTAGCATGGAAGAATGGATGAATTAGCATGTCAGTTGGTAGGTGAGCGTCGACTGCAATTTGCATCTGCTTAATCTCAAATAGTCCATCCAACGGGGTTGTACTTGTCCTACTTAGTGGGACCTACATACTGTAGTGACATTCCTTTTCCCTACACATCTTGTGCAACTTCCACATTCCAGGCTGCCATCGCAGCCATTAGGTCAACACACTAGATTCGCCACCACTTAACGAGCCTCCTGACGAGTTGGACTCGTCCTGCACTGTTGCCAGGGAAGCAGCACGTGATGCGAGACTTCAGGAGGAGGATTGGATGGTCTAGGATCCACCTTCCTCACGTAAGGATTCTGATACCCTGTTTTGGCTTCAAATGTTATCCTTAGACTAGTGGCGTGAGGACATGACACGCTAGGAAGAGGTACCAGAAAGTGAGATTGATTGCCAGCTTTTTTTTGTTGATGACCTGCCCAGCACACTGACACCGCCACCTCGTATGCAACCCGTCAGATCAAACCCGTTCCCATAATCTGACCCTACTTCTTTTCTTGCTGCTGCTGACACTGCTGAGGTCTCATTGATTCACGAGGCTCTTGGCCATGTGGTAGACCTTCTGTCACACTCCGACCCCATCAGTCTTGCCACTGCCATCCTTCACGCGGCCGCCTGTGCTGTTGCCAGACTTCTGTGCTACTGCGCGGGCCAGCAGGACTCTGACACAAGTAGCATTGGGTATAGAAAAAATGGCATACTCCAAGGCAGCAACCTCCCTGACCCTCATAGCCCTTTTCGTAGTCGCCACACAAGTTATGGTGGCCTCTTCGGCCGTGGCCACTGCCGTTGCCATTTCAGCAGATGCAATGTCCATTTGTGCTTCTACCATAGCCGCCATGCTTACACCAACAGGAGTGGCTCGCTCCCTCACCCAATGCACTACCATGGGTGTACGCATCGCATCTGCATCTGCAGCCGTGGCGGGTGCCACCATCACAAGCCTCATCTACCTGGTGGTTGCCATCACAACGTGGGTTGCGGTGCAGGCATCCTCAACCGTAGCAGTGGATCTGCCACTCTTCTCCCTTCTACCATGCCGTTAGTTGGGTGATCACATACACTCCTCTCCCTTCCCTGTGCACTCTTGCACTCCATTCTTACTTTAACTATCTGGAAAAAGCTCTCACTATGCTAGCTCTTCAAGAAACCGTTGAGGCCCTTCAGGCTACACTCACTGAGGCACATGTAGCGTGACGGCAGGTGGAGGAGGAGCCCCAAAATGGACCAGACGTTCAAAAAGAGTTGGCCACTGTCGGAAATCACTTCCTGACTGTCCACAACGAGGCATGCATCTCTCACAGGGATGGGAGCTTGAGGCATGGCGAGCAATGGTGGTTTTGACTGATGGTGCGCTTTGGATCGCCACACCGAATATGAGAGGTCACATGAGCAGAACCATGGCAGAACGCAGGAGGGGACCTTTTGGAAGGAGATTACGTCGCTTTGAGTCACTTAATGGACACGTACATGATCTGACGAGTTATACTTCTTATCATAAAATTTCCAACGCACCAAACCGCGCACGATTTGGAGCAGCGTAGCACCAGCTACGCTCTCCCACGTGCATCATTCCAACTCAGCCACCTTTTACACCACCAGCCTGAGTGACGGGCGTCCGAAGCGCCCTGGTCACCAATGAAGCATCATGCCACCTTTCCAAGACGTCCACGGCTCCAATGAACCATGAGATATTGGTCTAACATCCCCCATGGGGTGCCTTGGCCTTGGTCTGCGTGGTGGGAGTGGAACTCCTCACCTTTGGACCCACTTTTTGGACGGACAAGTGGTCAGCCGACCAAACCCGGCTGGCTGCACCACCCAACTTTGACAAGCCATTTCTTCCTCATTTCTAAGTCGATTGCTGCGATTCAACTTGCGTTGGATCCAGCACATTGCCTAATTTCAGGGTATACTATCAGATCACACGAAAACACTTCATGCTAAGGTCTATCTTATTCAACGACTCAGCCACTTGGCTGAGACTCTACCACATGGCAGAGTGGCCGGCCTCAAGTGCCGTCTCGTCATCAGCCATGGCCACGGGCTGTTTTTCCCTGTGCCATGCTCTAGACCTCTAGCCTTAAACCTGCATCTCTTCTCCTGTGCCAGCCAGCTTCTCATGGCTCCTTCGTCGCGAGCATTGCTCCGTCAATGATGTCGATGTTGCTAGTGCACTGAGATGATGCAGGCCATATGTGTGTGGTGCTACAAAAGTGCAGCACCCATGCCCACTTGCGCATGTGTGAGCTGGCATCTTGGTGCTGACGAGATGTCAGCCACCTCACCACTCACACAACGGCATGATGAGGGGCGAAATTCTTAACAGCCACCACGGTGGCCAATATGGTGATGGCGCATCTGCACTCAGCCCTATTCCTTGCTACTGTGATGCCTATTGACGGTGGTATGTCCTCCATAGAGTCCTCTGTCCTAGTACGAAATACAAATGTCTCCTCCACTCTATCCCTCTCTGTTGCTTCACTCACTCGTGTTCTTATTCTCCTGCAACAAAACTGCGACAAAAGTTCTCCTCCCCATCTCTCCACCAAATTCTCATTCTCATCTTGACAAACGCATTTAAGCTCCTATTCTCAGGGGGAGATTCTCTGGAAGTACTACTCTCCTGTTGACCCTTTAGTCAAACCTCCTTCCTTTCCCTAGCCTGCTAAGGCAACACGTGTTGTTTGAGCGCTCATCAATGCTGGCCCCGAGAAACTACTAGATGACATTGGTACGTAGTATGCCAACCCAGCTCGCTGCATTCTTGTGGACCTAGTGGTGGCATATGCCCTCATCCAACGTTGCAAGACTGTCACTGGGCATGGTGCCCAGAGTGCTCTTACTACACAGTTCAACACCTTACACATGCATACCGACAAATCTGCAGATGTGTACTAAGCACACAGCTTACCCCTCTTGCGTGACTTAGACAAGTTTTCCCCCAGCCTCCTCTATCCTTGTCTGTCCATTGTTGCTGGCCTTATCCCTGAGCTCTAAAAATTGTACTTGCACGTGCTGCAAGCTGAGCTTGAGCAGCTTGCTGCTGAGCTAGTGCCTGGTAAAACTCCTCCAGGCATTGGACCGCTCTATGAGTTCACTTCAACTCAATTGACACACCTTCATATCAAGCAACCTTCATATCGAGCACCTTCAGCATGTAGCTCTTGCTTCCGTAACTATGTCATCCACTGATTTTTCTGTGTCATTGTCCTCATCCTTCACTTCTTTACATCCCACTACATCTGTCCATGTCTCTCAGTGTACTAAGTGCAGTGGAGTACGGGGGAAAGTGTGTGGCCTGGGAAAAGGCCGCGGCCGTGGCGCAAAGGCAACCGACATGCCTTCTGCTGTAGGGACAGTGACCTGTTAGAACTTTGGCGCTTCTAGGGACTCGGCACCCAAGTGCACAACCCCTCGTGATGACACTCATCTTACCTCTTCCATGCAAGCCTACTGGGCTCGAACGTATGTTAGAATTTCCCCTACTGCCACAGCTGCCACCACACGGACACCAGCTTCATCTCCCACATCTTCTGTTGCTGCCTTCAACACTACCATGGCGTCCCTACAACAGCCTACTCTCTAGTGTTAAGGGTTCCGTGCCTCATGATCACCCTTGGATTGAGGATTGACAGTCTTACATATTCCTTCATCGCCTGTGTCCACCTTCCTTGTTTGTCCCGACAATCGCGTACCATCATTGTTTGCCTTGTCTTGCCCTTTGCTTATCTGTCTGGTGGCTTATGAATAAATGATTCCAGGATCACCCACCATATGATGTCTTGTTCCTTGTCCTTCGTCTCCCTCGGTCCTGTCGGCTTCGTTCGCTTTGTTTACACTGGGTCTGCCAAACTGCTACGTGTCCAGGGTGTTCATCACCTTTTTGGTCTTGACAGGTACATGTTCCTTCCTCACGTTCTGTTTGTCTCTGTCTGTCACCACCCTTGATGACTAGCGTATCAACTTCTTGTCCAGCCACAGCATTGGCACTGTATCCGTTTGCTCCTCTGGTCATGTGGGTCTTCGTGGCCTATGTTGTGACTGCCTTTTTTGCGTTCCTCTGTCTCTTGGCTTGTCTTTCGCTGCCTTTGCCTTTGTTCACGTTGCTCCCACTTTGTCTCCTGAGTATACTCACCTGTTGCACCGTTGCCTCTGCCACATCACACAGCCTGCATTGTGTGTCTCCAGTGCCTCCAACCTGCCACTGGCGCTGACTCTGCCACTCTTGCACCTTCGTGATCCTCTACCTGTCTTGACTTTGCTCGTGGAAAAATGCACTACCCCCCCCCCCGCCCCCCCCCCCCCCCCCCCCCTGCCCCCCTTTTCAGCGCAAAAGAACCCATCACTTCCCATCCACATGATCTCGTACATGCTGATGTCATGGATCTTCTTCCTTATGACTTTCTTTGTGGCCTTGGCCGCTATGTGTTCTACCTAATTGATGGCTTGTCTCGCTACCCTTGGGTCTTTGCCTTGCGTCACAGAAGTAATGTGACTGTTGTCCTTGAGTCATGGCTGTCCAAAGCTGAAGGGCATGCTTACGTCCCCTGTGTGCCTTTCACTGTAACCGGGGTGGTGAATTCTTTGGTCCCACCTCTCGTTTCCTTGGGTCTTGTGGCGTCCGCATGGAGTCGTTGGCTCCATAGAAACTGTAACAGAACAACTTGTCTGAATGCAGGAATTGTATCCTGGCTGATGGTGTCCTCTCTCTAATCTCTGCCTCTGGTATGTCTCCACTCTTTGCCTTTGAGTCATGCATAACTTGGGTGTGGAACCCTGTTCTCTACAGTCTCCTCCCTCCTCAAGTGACACATTTTCAGTGATGGATGGGTCGTCGGTCTGATCTTTGCCTTGCAATTGTATGGAGCTCCGTTGCCTCTGTTTGGATCACTGCTAATCATCGTGATGGCAAGCTCTCTTCTTGTAGTCATCTCTGTGTCTTCCTTGGTGTCTTTGCCTTCTCAAAAGCCTAGCGCTTCTAGGATCCAGTGCGGTATTGTGTCATCAAATCTCGTGATTCCCTCTTCATTGAACACCTGTTTGAATGTGACCTCCCTCAACTTGCCCAGTCCTCCGCTCCTTCTCTTGTCCCACCCTCTCAGCTCCTGGGAAGTTCTGGCCCCCCTTCTCTAGAGGGCTTGCTGTTGTCCCCTCATTGCGGGCCTCAGTGGACAGCCCTCCCCCTCCATCAATCATGTGTACTTTTTTCGCGTCTCCTCGTGGCTCTTCCTCTTTGCCACTTTCTTCCAGTCCCACTATCTGTACCATGGATGGCTCCTTTCCCATACCACCGGCGTCCCCTGTGTCTCCTGCTGTCTTGGCTGACCTTACTCCCACCTTGCTGGTGCCTCCTGTGCAGCCTGCCGCCTCCTCCTCTGCTACTGTGCCTCCAGCTGTGTCTCCCTATGTTCTTCGTGGTCAGCTGCCTTGCCCTCTCAGCCTCATCCCTCTGCCTCTCACTCTCTTCCCTATGTCCCTTCTAGCCCTGGCACTGGTGTTCTTGCAGTGGATACCGCGGGAGTGCACTGCTTCCCTCCTGTCATCCACCAACCTACTATCTCTGGTGAACCTAGCGGGTGGGCCCTTGGGCTCACGACAAATACCTCTCCCATTGCCGTGTCGGTGGTCCACCCCAGTATTTCTCTTAAATACTCCCATGTTGAGCTGGAGTTCCGTCTGGCACTTGATACCTCTGTTTCTGGGTATGTTGCCTCATGCTTTGCCATTACTGGTCTCTTCATGCTGCAAATAGAACCACTGTCAGTTTGTGACACATGGAACACTACTGAATCCACTCTATGGGAGCAGGCCATGCCAGCAGAGTTGAATATCCTCGCTGACCACGGCATGTATGAGTTAGTGGATCTCCCACCATGTCGACAGGTCGTGGTAGCCAAGTGGGTGTACCATCCAAAACTGAAACTGGAAACATATTTTGAGCGTTACAAGACTCGGCTCACTGCCAAGGGTCTCTGTCAAATTCCTAGCATTGAATTTATTGGGATGTTTTCTCCAGTTGGCCGATACACCAGCACAGATCGCTTCTTGGGTTGGTGGCTGAGTATGACTGGGAGCTGGAACAAATGAATGTCAACAATGCCTTTCCTCACGGAAGGCTTGACGAGGAAGTTTACGTTTACCTCAGGTTTCACGGATGAAACCAATAGAGTGTGGCACCTACGCAAGGCTCTCCATGGGCTCAAGAGGTCACCACGCTATTGGAACCAGGAGATCATGGCCATGCTTGAGAAGGGCAAGATTCATAGGAGCACTTTTGATCCTGCCTTGTTTATGAGTGTACCCTGTACTTCCCTTGTTGCTATCCTCATCTATGTTGATGACCTCCTGATTGCTTCTTGAAGCACTGCAGCTGTCTAGTTTACAGGGAATTTGTTATACTCAACACACAAGATGAAGAATCTTGGCAATGCTCGTGTATTCTTTGGCATGGAGCTGGAGGGTGACCGCTCGCGACGCACCCTACATGTTCACGCGACTGCATATGTCTGCAGTCCGGAGGAGCGCTTTGCACCTCTTCTTTCAGCAATCCCTTCGGCCTCAATCCCCATGACCCCAGCGGGCCAGGCGCTATTGAAATCACTAGATGTGTATAAGCTACGAGAGGCAGTGGATCTGACTGACTATCTGGGGCTCATCGGCTCCTTGATGTATCTCACCACTTGTGTTGGTGTTGTCTGTGCTGTGAAATTTTTCTCCCAATTCTCCCATTTTCTTAGGGAGCGTCACCTTGAGACTACACTCCGTGTGGTGCGCTGCACGCTCTCTATAGTGCACACATGGATGTACTTCAGAGCACAACCCTCAGTCATCGTGGATGGGTTCAGTGACAGTGACTTGGCACATGACGCCTATGCACGGCGTAGAACAGTCTATGTTTCCATGATCGGGAGAAATGCGGTGTTTTGGACGAGCAGCAAGCATAGGCTGAGTATGTGGCCTTCGGTGCAGGTATGTGTGAAGCTGTCTGGCTCTACCGCTTGCTACAACAGTTGCGCATCTCCATTTGCTGCATCACTCTACGTTGTGACAATCTAAGCACAAAAGCCATTGCTGAGAATGATGACATGCACCAATCTTGCACCGAGCACATCAATGTGGAGCATCCTCTTGTTCGTAAGTGCATTCCTGCAGACATTGTTTAGGTTGTTTGGGTGGATACACGGTCAAATATGGCTACACACGCTATCGGTCTTGCATGTCACCATGACCCTGGGTGATGTGTTCTTGTTGTCTGCCTGTCTGTTGCACGACGCAGATACATGATCATGTTTGACATCTCACTTGTGTATGTGGGTTCAATGACTGTGGGTCATGGGGGAGTGTCAATGTTTCATCCACTTCATGGCCTCTCACATATGGTATGTCCTCTTTTCTTATCCTACATGCACTCACACACATGTACAGGGGACTTGGTGACAATGGCCTCGCTTGGAGATACAACACTCAATACTAGAGCATGTTGTTGGTACTTGCCTCACTAGGCAGTCACCTCGTTCTCTCAGGATGGTCCCTCAAATAACCTGACGGCTTCTTATCTTTTCTCATGAATATTGTGCTTGGATGCTGAGGACTCTTGACCTTGGACAATCTGGTTGCCTTGGTCTACCTCATGTTTGCATGTGGATTCTGGGGGAGCTGCCATATTTCTAGGGTGCTCACCCTTGGGGGGCCACAATGTTGACCGTTGGCTATGCACAGGTGACCACCAGCCCTCGGTTCAGTATCGAGAGGTCAAACTTGACCCCCGGGTGGCGGTGTGGCCTCACCTTGTCTGATGCTCAAGGTGCGCACCTACCGGTCCTTAGACTCTTCCTTCCCCCTCCCAACTTCGTCTTGGTTGTATATTTTTTTTTCGAAGAACAAGTTTCACAGCCATGGCGAGCGTGTTTCGTGGGGATATCCCCACCCTGTCCAACCCTCTACACACCACCTACTTGCACACTTGAGGGTAACCGCTTGTCAGGATACTGGGATGCTTGACGACTTCTCTCACATCATGAGCCTTAGTTGGCGCTCTCGCATGTACTCTTTAGAGTTTTCTCGTTGACCACCTCCTAGGGTCCATTTCCTCAGTGGCCCTATCCCTACTATTTCAAGTCCAGTTGCGTGGAGTTTTGGTTTATGCACCTAGTGCTTATTTCCGTTTGTCATCTAGATAACCGAAGACCTCGTACAGTTGTTGGGTTCTTGCCAGCTGCTGTTTTGAAGCTTGCTGTTGTGATTTCTGACATTCCTATCGACCTGCACAGTCTACTGTGACCACTCGTGCCTGTGTCCATACTCGTGCAGATCCCTGATGCGGACCCTGGTGGTATCTGTGCGTCATCTGGTGGTGGACTACCAGCTTGGAGCTGACCGACGACCGTTCTAGAGCTTTGGACGCTGCCCGGGATCTTCTGCAGTTTTTCTGTAGCACGCAAGAGTTTATCGGTGGACTGGCCGTGGGCCTGATTTGCATGTTTTTGCATTGTGTGTCCACTTTTTCATGCCGGATACATGCATGTGACCAGTCGTAGCGTCCGGTTTGTGATCCTTCACGTCTAGGTTTAGACGGCGTAGCATTCTGACATGTCTGTGTAGAGTTAGGGCTAAAAGAATGGTTTTGGGCCGGTTTTAGGACAGATCTTGCACTGCCCCGTGCGACACCCGCCGTGCACCACGGCAGGTACTTATGCCATGGACCTTTCATTTGTCAACTCTCTCTGCAAATGCTATTGAAGCATTCTAACACTTTGCCTTGTGTCCCCTAGCCAAACCCTTGCCGTTGTGTGTACAACCTGTGATTGTCGTCACTCTCTGACCAGACACTGATGCCTAGTCGGTGGCTGTGTCGCTAGGAAGCTTCCACACACCTTCTCATGGTATCACAGAGGTGAGACACTTCTCGCCGAGCTGCGCAACAGAGACACAACATAGTACCAGCAGTGAGCGTTACCGCTATTGCGGATCCACAAGGACCTGCCGACGGCACCCGACTGCCGGCGACGTCACCCATGTGAGAGTGCATCAGAAGCAGCCGCCAACAACAGCAAGTGACACCTGCATCAGGCGGCAGCAGCTAGCAGCTGTTGGCATTGGCGCCAGTAGTGGCGGCAGCAGGGCACAGCCGGGGCAGGCGACGGCAGGCAGCAGCAGCAACAGCAGCTCGCAATAGCAGCAGCGTGTAGTAGCAGCAGCACGCTGCAGGAGCAGCGCGCAGCAACGGTGCGCAACGACAACGGCGACTGTGAGCAGCAGCAGGGTGTAGCAGCAACAGCATTGAGCAGTAGTAGAAACATACATCAGGAGCAGCAGCAGCAACAGTGCAGCAGTAGCGTGCGGTGGCAGCAGTGCACAGCTGTGCTACAGCACAACAGTAGTGCGCAGCTGCTGCCACAACTGCACAAGCAGCCGCGTGGCTGCTGCTGCAGGTGCCGGCACAGTACCAGCAGCAGCCAAGCGGAAGCTACTGTGGAGCTTTCGCACAACTTCCGCGTGGCTGTTGTGGAGCAGCCGTCCCCTACGCAATGGGACAACAACCGCGAGGGTTGTCAAAAAAAGAAAGGGGGAAGGAGGGGAGCTGACATCAGCATTTTTCTCGCTGACATCATCAGGTCATACTGATGTCAGAAACCACCTACGAACGTTAGCACTTTCCTCAGTCAAACTTTTGGTCAGAGAGTCAAAAGTTGCCAGCATTTCAACTCCTCGAGAAACACTGACGATTATGCAATCTGACCAAGTTGACATCTCTGTCCATAATGAGCGATGACATAGCTCTGTTCGTTGATAAGAAAAAGAGGATACTAGATCCCTCTTCTTCCTCCTCAAGCGTTATGAGCTCACACTTGCAGGCTATTGAGGACATGTGGAGCCAGCATGACGAGATGCGTTGCCTACAGCGGGAGCAAAATGACGCCATCCGTACACTCACTTAGCTTCTTTGGGGTCAATCCACGGCCCCACAGCAGACCTCTGAGGGAGCTACCAGTGTCGCGCCCTCTACATAGCGGTGAGCTCCAGCACCGGAGATAGGAGCTGGATGTGATCTGCCACCTCTTGATCCTTGGGATGAGGATCCAGATGTGCCAGGCATGGAGGGCGACTCCCACAAGTGTGAGATTCGTGTGCTTCAAGAGCGTCTCTGCAAGCTTCAGACAAGCTCTTGACCCCCACACACATCTCGTTTTCTCGAGATTTGATCGTCGCCTGACCTCCACCTCAGCGACTTCCCTCTTCTCGGTGCCTTCCCCATCCCTTGTCCTTCTTAGCCTGTGGTTGCTCTTCCTACGGAGTGGCAACCCAAGGACTTCGAGACACCGCTCCCGCGGCATGCCAGCAAGGACGGTTTTGACTGCTGGGAGATCCTTTTCCACGTCTGGGCCACTTCCTAGGGAGTGGGGTCCTACTACCACAGTCTGTATCAGACTATGGACCGAGCACAAGTGCTGACAGCGGCTAGGACAATGCGTTAACTTCCTTACACCATGCCATGCGAGACCGTCGTCGACTTCTGCTCGTTCCTTGGCGAGGCCGGTACAGGCACCGGCACTGATCCACGCGGGGGCTGGGACCTAGAATCATCCCTACTTGCTGCAAAGACGCACGCCACCCGCGCCGCTCACATTCGTGCCTTTCACTCCCTTCATCAGGGGCCTGCCGAGCCTACAGCCGACTACTGGTGACGTACCATGCGCATCTACACGGGCCTTGGGACCTCAAGAGCTACACATCTGTGGGCGCTCCGCACGATCCTGCTCGGAGTACTCCTTGAGCACACAAACATCTTCACGAGGTACAGCGACGCCGTTATCAAGCCTTTTTTGGCCTCACTGCACCTTCATCCCTGGGCGCACCTGCTTTTCCTCCAGGTGACTTCCACTTGTGAGGTTGTCGTGGCTCATTAGGGGACTCCCCTTGCTGCATCGGTCGTCTCATCACTATCAACGCCCCTCCTACAGTCTCCTTCTCCATCCTTTGTCATGTCCTCGTCTTCCTCTTCCACCCTGACTACATGAACTCAGACACTGGATGTTGCGGCAGTAGCAGAGGAAAATAAGGGATGACGGAGGTGTGGCTTAGGCCAGCAGCAGTTACAACAGCAACCGTCATCGGGTAGTAGCAGTGGATTCTCTGTTCATTGCTACAACTGTGGAGGCGCTCATCGCTACACCAAGTGCCAACAGCCGCTCGATTGGGTGCGGATTGCCCGCGGGCTTCAGGCTGCACATGCACTATGGTCTATGTCGAGCAGCACATCCTCCGGGCGCGCGGTGACGACGACCGGAGCAGTTCCCGCCTTACCACCGGCAAGCAGCGTCGACCTGGACCCATGTAACCGCACCATTGCCGAGCTCCTACACCTTCTGGCACTTTGCTTTCAGGGAGGTGCGAGTGTGTTGTCACATCCGGGTGGTTCACAGACTGTCTGTCCGTGTATTCTTGTGGCTCGGGATGACTCGTGTGGGGGGGCACATTGGGCATGTGATGACGATGGGGCCGACTGTACTGATTGGATTCATGAGTCTCACCTGTGTGTCCTTGGTCGTTCCTCCCCACTTGTTGCCCAGCGTTTGTATGAGGCCGCGTGTTCCATTGCCCGTAGTACACTGACGTCCTCTAGTCGTGATTCCGGTGGCACTTGGATCATCGATTTCGGTGCCACTCATCACATGACCTGTCGTCGTAGTGACTTTGTTGTTCTCAGCCACGATGCGTCCGTTTGTTCCGTTCGCAAAGGCTCTGGTCAGTCCTTGCCAGTCCAGGGTGTTGTGGTCGTGTGTTTTGATGGTCCGTCTAGCCCCTTGTATCTTTCTGAGGTGCTGTTTGTGCCTGACCTTGAGCTCAGTTTGCTTTTTCTGTACGTGCTTGCACACCGATGGGACTCTCTGTGGCGCACACTGCAGACTCCGTGATTGTGAATGTTATTGACACTCGTAGCGTTGTTCATCGTGCCTCCATTTTCGATGAACTGTATCGTGTCTCTCAGACTTCTCTTCCTTGCTCCCCCTACCCTTCACCTCGTGTTTTTATCATTGACGTTCTATCTCCTGAGCACTAGCGATTGCTTCATCGCCGTCAATATCATGTAGGCTCCGACACTGTGTCAAAGCTCATTCGGACACAGCCCGCCCTCGGTCTTTGACGCAGCTTCTCTCGAGAAACCGCCCAAGACCGACTGTCTGTTTTGCGCTCATGGTAAGATGCATCGTTGCACCTACCCTGACTCCAGTTCTTGTGCACTTTGCCCTCTCGAGTTAGTCCATTTTGACCTTCTTGGTCCTCTTCCTGTCGAGTCTTTGTCCAATGGGGATTGATACGTCTTGACCTTGACTGATGACTTCACTCCGGTCCAGCTACTCCTCAGCAGAACGGTGCTTATGAGCGCTGGAACTGTACCATGGAGGATGCGGTTCACGCTATATACCTTTCGCTCGGATCGCGGCGACAAGTTTCTTGGCGAGATGGACAACTTCTTTGCCGAGTACGGGATTTTTCACTAGGGTCAGGAAAGGACCATTTGCTTTGAAGGATTTGCCTACATGACTTGGTTCTGGAGCTGCCTCCCGCACGGTCCCCTTCCGGACCACTTCACACCGTATGAGCTTTGGTTTGGCCACCGTGCTAATCGGCGCCTCGCTCGCATCTAGGGATCCTTGGCTTCTGTGTGGTACACCGAGGACTGGCAGGGGTCCAAGGTATCACCGCGGGGTCGCTTGTGTGCCTTCGTAGGCATCTTCCCGCGGTCGAAGGCCCGACGCTTTTGGGATCCTACTCATCGTCGCATCGTTGAGTCATGCGACGCACTCTTCTTCGAGTCCCTCACCTACCATGATCTGACATCGATCACGTCGCTGTCCGTCATCCATGTTCCTACGTTTGAGGTTGCTCAGCGGATGGAGGAGTCTGCGCCTGTGAGCACCTCTCACCAGGCTGATGTGTCCGTTCGAGCTCCCTCCACTTCTCGGTCTCCAGCTCTTGATGACCCAGTGATCATCGATGTCGGCCCAGAGACCTCTCCAGCACAACCAGCTTCTACCCCTTTTCCCTCGCATCCCACAAGTACCCATTATCTTGTACCTATGCGTACTCCTGTGTCCGTACGTGTGTTCGGCGGTACTCCTGCCTCTGTGCGTGGTCCTGCCTCACCTGCTCCTATTATTACACCCAGTCCTCTGTCTCCCACACACGCATCTTCTCACAAGACATCACCAGCTCCCTTGCCTCAGCCCTCACTAGCTCTGGCCGTGCCTGTCCCTGAGCCTAAGGTGCGCCCCTCGAGCCCAGGATACTCCCGTGAGCCTGGCGGTCATCTTCAACCATTGGACTCCGCAGCCCATAGAGTGTCAGGTCCCGCACCAAGGCGCTCCGCTTGCAGCATTGCAAGTGGTGATCCCGCAACAAAGGCTCTAGGCCTGAGTGTCCGCATTGAGCACATAGAGGTTCATCCAGCGTGCCCCATAGGGCACGATCTCATCACTCCCGAGTTTCATATCGCTTGTGATGTAACACCTGATGTTTTGGTCGTCAGACCTAGCACTGAGGCGTGTGCTCTTGCAACGTAAAGCTCTCCCTCTATGGCGCCTGACCCGGGCACACTGATGGAATCTCTCTCATCACAGGATGCTGACGCTTGGCGTGCTACCTGCGCTGATGAGCTTCATGCCATCCAAGAGCACGGAGTTTACGAGCTGGTCGACCTTCCACCTCGGGGGAAGGCTATTCAGGTCAAGTGGGTCTTTCGCAAGAAAGTGAAGCCGGATGGCTCACTAGAACGCCACAAGGCCCGCTTGGTCATCAACGGGTACTCTCACATCGAGGGAATCAATTACACTCACACCTTTGCCCCTGTCGGTCGCATGACCTCAGCTCGAGCTCTGTTTGGTGTAGTGGCTCAGCATGACTGGAAACTGCACCAGATGGATGTGAACAATGCGTTCCTCCATGGCTTTCTGGATGACGAGATCTATGTGGCTCAGCCACCTGGCTTTGAGGACAGTGACAAGGTCTGGCGCTTGCGCAAGTCCTTGTACGGCCTCAAGCAGTCTCCTCGGTGTTGGAACCAGGAGATCACTGGCACCATGACTGGTGCAGGATATGTACAGAGCGATGCAGATCCCTCTCTCTTCATCCGACGGATGCTTGCGCAGTTCACCGCAATCCTGATCTATGTCGACGACCTTCTGATCGCGTCTCCTTCACTGGAGGCCATGAAGGAGGCCAAGGCTGTCCTCCAGACTGCCTACAGGATGAAGGACCTTGGTCCTGCAGCGGTGTTCGTCGCATGGAGATCGCGCAAGACCGCGGACGTCGAACGCTACTGCTGCATCAGGCCCCATGCGAACGTGTTCTGGGGGAGCGCTTCAGCGACCTCCTCGACGCAGTGCCCACGGCTTCCACACCTCTCACGCCTGACGGGCGGGAGGCTCTGAACGTGGACGATCACACACAGCTGGGGTAGAAAGTGGATGTGACCTTGTACCTTTGTCTCATCGGATCTCCGATGTACCTGGCCACTACCACACGTCCTGACATCGCCTTTGCCGTCAACCTCCTTGCCCAATTTTTGCAGGCTCCAAGCACTAGATCCCTTCATGCGGCTGTGCAAGCGGTGCGGTACATGGTCTCCACACCGTACCTCAGACTCTGCTTTCGCCAGTAGTGTTCGGTGGTCTTTGACAGCTACACTGATTGCGACTGGACCTGGAGACCAGATGGACACAGTCGCACCGGTTACGTGTTCCTGCTCAGTGGTACCGTTGTGTCCTGGCGTAGCGGGAAGCAGGGTTGCATTGCATGTAGCTGATCGGAGGCAGAGTATGTTGCTCTAGGTGCAGGGGCTGCTGAGGCGTTGTGGCTGCAACGCCTGTTCGTTGAGCTGGGTCAGTCAGTACGTGCCATTTTGCTTCGTTGCGAAAACCAGAGTGCTCTTGCAATTGCGAAGAACTCTAGTGTCTTTCACGGTTGCACAAAGCACATTACGGTTGGGCATCACTTTGTGCGTGATCTGGTGGAGCGACACGTGATCTCCGGCATATGGGTTGGCACTGGCATGCAGCGTGCTGACTTCTTGACGAAGGCACTAGCGCGCGGAAAGTTCTTGGTGGCCATTCGTTCTGTTGGGCTTCCCCCCTTGCCTGAGAGTGGTTGACAGTGGGGTGTGTTTGTGTCCGTGTCACATCTGTTTTTACACTCGTTCTTGTACTCGTCTCTGTGCTGCACGTGTATGGACATGCGTACCATCGGGTCATGGGGGAGTGTTGTAATTCGTGACATTCCTGTCGACCTGTACAGTTTACTGTGACCACTCGGCCGTGTCCACACTCGTGCAGATCCCTGATGTGGACCCTGGTGGTATCTGTGCGTCATCTAGTGGTGGACTACCAGCTTGGAGCTGACCGACGACCGTTCCAGAGCTCTGGACGCTGCCCGAGGCCTCCTACAGTTTTCGTACAGCACGCAGGAGTTTAACGGTGGACTGGCCGTGGGCCTGATTTGCATGTTTTTGCATTGTGTGTCCACCGTTTGATGCCGGATGCATGCATGTGACCAGTCTCAACGTCCGGCTTGTGATCTTGCACATCTAAGCTTAGACGGCGTAGCGTTCTGACATGTCTGCACAGAGTTACGGCCAAAACAGTGGTTTTGGGCCGATTTCTGGACAGATCTTGCACTGCCGCGTGCGACACCCGCCGTGCGCCGAGGCAGGTACTTATGCCATGGACCTTTCATTCGTCAACTCTCTCTGCAAATGCTATTGAAGCATTCTAACACTTTGCCTTGTGTCCCCGAGCTAGACCGTTGCAGTTGTGTGCACGACCTGTGACTGTCGTCACTGTCTGACCAAGCACTAACGTCTAGTCGGCGGCTGTGTCGCTAGGAAATCTCCACGCATCTTCCCATGTGCAAGTGAGTTGGTCAAGCCTAATTGGTTGGTTGGAGTTGTAGGTTTTGGCGCAAAAATGTGGGGGATACTACTCTAACACTTGTGTTTCTTCTCCGTTCTTTCATGCATACGTTGGATGTCTATCCATCAATTCAAGCATCACTATTATGTTGTGTTCAACACAATGTGGTCTCCCACACACTGTCGTCAGGATTGTTCCCACATTCCCTCACCTCCATACCTGTCGTTTCCAGTGTTTCCATTAGTGACAGCACCTCCCGATGAAGAACTCTGAGCTGACTAGATGTCCTGTGCCATGACTGTATGAAATAAAACCATGTGAATTTGGTAGGGCAGCAGTGGAACACCTACCATTATCGTTCCCATTTTTCAAGGAATCCACCCAGCTGGTGACAAGATGGAGAGTCCCAGCCCAAATGGAGCAGGGAAGCTACTGCTTGCTCAGCTCACTTTGTCAGCTGAATACCAGCATGTAAAAGTCTATTGCATGCATTTCCTCACCCTTCTGGCATGTTCAGCCACAACCTCTTCAAAACACCTTCATGCTTCAGTCAGTACGAGGGGCTAGAAGCATTGTCCTTTTCTGTGCTGGCAATTGTAAAGCAAAAACGTGTTCCTGGTCGGGTCTACCTGAGTCTGAAGTCTGAAGAGCACAGGTCCAAAACTGCAAGCAAAGCAAGTGCAGCACAGACCTGCGTGGACAACATTTCCGCTGAGCTTGGTTCTCTCTTGGACAGTAAGGTAGAGGAGAAAGTGGACAGACTGGGGGCTGTCAAACGCCAGCTTTGACCTTTACTCATACAACTTGATAAATGGAACTGAACGTGGCTAGGTGCATTTTGATGTCGCCCAATTAACTGGGGTGTGCTGCACTGACCCAACTTCTCACTTGAGTAGAGAGCGAGCCAAATGCTCCTTGGCTGTTGCAAGCGCTTGTGAGATTGTCTGCAGAGATCAGGCACAGGAGATGAGGAAAATGACCAGGAGGAGGGCAGCACATCATGACTGGGAGTGGGATGCAAGGTGGTCCGTGCCATGAAGGACAGAAAAAGCAGGGGAGGTTGAAAGGGGAAAGAAGAGGAAAGCTAGAAAGCAAGGCAAGGAAGAGGGGAAGAAAGGTGAGAACTGGTGGGCCTTGGAATGGAAGCACAGGAGAGGAGGGAGAAAAGAGAAACATAACAAATCCGCCGGCTTGTTGTAGGGAGGTTGACATGGATGATGGTGACAAATGGGGTAGAAGAGAACAATCTACTGGGGAACAGGAGGCACTGGAAGTGGGGGACGGGGAGGAGAGAAAAGCCGAAGAGGAAGGGGGAGGCAACTTGCCTGCTCCGAAAGNGGTAGGTCGGCATCTGCCCCCCGCATAGCAACTCGACCAGCAATGACAGCTGGCTCCGTCTCCAGAATGATACTGCAGTGAAACCAGCCCAGCCCGTCCCCACAGCCAGATGTTTTCTCCCATGATAGAAAGAGCTGTGGCTGACAGCAGTCCTTCTCACAGAGGAGATGTGGCTTCTTGCCTCAGGGTACCCCATGCCATCAGTCAGGCACTGTGCCTTTGCAGCATGGGCATCTGCTGGGAACATTGATGACAGCAGCAACAATGTCATTGCAGAGCAAACCTGATACACCCATTCTCCCTTCCAGAGTACACTAATCTGTTTCACATGTATGCTACCACTACTAACGATGGGTGTAGCAACCAGAGTGGGGGGCCAACCGAGGTCAAAGAAAATGCGATGGGCTCAAAATCCCTCACCCTTGCCCTCCTACATCTAAAACTTCAGAGTCTGCACATTTCAAAGCAAGCCTTCGAGACAAAGGTCCCTGAAAGCCTGCATCAAACAC
>SZWC01004344.1:83785-99664 GCA_023375785.1 Penium margaritaceum
AAACACTCTCCAATGATTTCCCTCCTTGCCTTTGACTGAGCTCCTGCCTCGCAGCATGGCCTACCCCTAACAGAGGTCGTGGCCAGGAGGCCAGGTCGGGAAAGAAAAACGATGGCCACATTAGCAGCGCAGCCGTCTCACTGAAACAGACGCAGCACATGAAAACTGCAACAAACGTGCCATTCGTGCAGATGGGGACAGCGGATCTGGTCGGCCATAGACGCACGTGACCGAGGGACTGACTGCACATTCCAGAGAAACCCTGATCCAAGAACCACGGGGCAAGTAGTGGATAAGCAGCATCTCCATCCGCATTTCCAGCGGCTTCGTGGTGTGAAACCCCTTTTCCGTTCTCAGCCGGCGTCTTTTGAAGGCCCAAACACTGACGACAAAGACCAGCACCCTGCACTGGCACCAGACGTGTAGTTCTGAGATACGAACAGGGAAAAACGTTCTCACCTCCATTGGTTTGCCTGGATGACGACAGAGGGGGAGGAGGAAAAACCGTTGTAGCTGAGCTCGGATCTGTCGGACGCTGACCCGGCGACTTTTACTCTCGACAGCCGGAACTTGTCACCAAATCTGCGCGTGTCTTGCTGCGCTTCCTCTCTATCGGCTTGGGTTATCGATGAGCGCTCAAAAAGAGATCGAAGGATATTACGACTACGGGTGCTCACAGTACGGACCTGTGTGCACGACGTGAGAGGCCACGAGGTAAGCGAAGGCAGAGTCGGCGCACAGAGCCGTACTTCAAAAGAGACCAGGGAAGGAGCCTGTGATGAGACGGCCGTTCCTGCTGACGTAACCCTGCGGGATCTTGCCAGACCGTCGAAGCCAGTGAAGCCCCTGGGGTCGACGAAGGCTGTCGAATGCGGACTGGTCCTACAACGCCGGAAATTCCTACGTTGCACCCATTCGGCGGAGTGACCATATACCCGAAGAATTCTCGATATCTACCGAGGTGTCCACATGTCGCAAAATAATCACGCCATATCCAAATGTTGGAACTTTCATTACGCGGTGTCCACCGGTCTGGAAATTAACCACGGCACACACGAGCCGTTTCATATATGTATGCCATTTCCATCGTAATTCAAACTTAGTATTCTATATCCACTTCCAAAGAATTGGCAAGTCGGCCAATGATGAATGCTCCCCAGTTGGCCGAGCGGTTACTCTGTGCAATAAGGCCTCGTACGCGTATTCGCCTGACAGGCTGTTTTGCTGTCATTTTCCAACCAGTAATGCCTGAATCTAGCGAACAAGTTCATTCGACGTTTTCATCGCCGTAGGGGAGCGACGGCCACGGCAATGAGCGATACACGCGTGATGATGTGTCTTTTGTTAAGTCTTTTTCGGTGGTTGCGGTGTCGAACTCGCGCTACATTTTACAGGCATCATAGCACAACAGTCTGACCATTGGACATGAACGAATAATACCGCCTTCATTCATACCCAGATACCCTGGTTGGATGATTAAGTTACTTCGCCGAAAGTAAACTCCATATTCACAGACATTGAGAATAAATGAATTCATTATTACATTGCATGTAACAAATGGCAAGTAGCGTTCACGTGTACAGCTCCGCAACATTACTCCAAATTATTGAAGAGGCTTACAACATGTGAATGGGAACAGGTTCAACGTCAATTAATGTGAAACAATGGCCAATTTCCATTATCCCAATTGTCCTCATGGACTTCCACTTGCTTTCCACTCCCTAATCGGCGGTGGAAGGGAATGCAGCCAGCTTATGGTGTCGCAAACAGGACACGACTGTCCTGGCTGGCAGGAGTCGAGGGCTTCCTCATCGTTGAAATCTTCACCACAGTCTTCGTAGTCCATGTTGCTGTCAACATCGTAAAATGTGTCATGTGCCTCCTCGTTGTCTTCATGCATATTTGAAGCAGTTGAGGAGTCTTATTCTGGTGGACATATTCAATAGTACACTTTGGTCACTTGGGTACCGCCCCCCCCCCCCCCCCCCCCCCCCCCCCTCGGGCCATAACTTGAAGAACACATATGTAGTACAGACTCCAGCCAGGAAGGATAGAACGATTGGCTGTCCTTTTGTGCAGTCAGAGTGTTCCATAGTGAGTTTCCTTTGACTTGTGTACAAGTGTTGAAAAGAGTTGAGCAGCGTAAAGAAAGAAGATGGAAAGAGGAGGAACAATGAGCCTGGCTTGTTCTTCTCATACACTTTTGACTTCTGATCTAGATATAGCATTCATTAATCCAGGAAACATTTGCACAAAATACCCGGAAGTCATGGACATGGAGACAATGCTACTTTTGTATTTAATGCATACATGTCCATTTTCACAGCACATCAGGTCCTCTACCAAACACCACTGTGCTACATTACTGGACTAGGGGCTTCTTCATGTGTTTGGCCACATTCTGTCTGACCCGCCCCTCCATGTCTTGGTGTATGTGTTGACTGAGCCGCCCCTCCATGTCTTGGGCCACGCGTTGTATGACCCGCCCCTCCATGCAACTTGCTGCTTTGAAACCATGTTGTACGCACTCTCACCTGCATTGAGAAGTAGAAGAACAACTGCACTGGGATTAGTAACGTGTAACATACATAACGACTGGGAAAACAAAACGGTTTGCACAGTTAGAAAAACAGAATAACACTTACATGTAGGTGTCATCGTCCAGCTCGTCCGGTTCGTCGTCCCACTGCTCTTCCATGCTACAGGCATTTTGCACGGATGCGGCTTGTTGGTACATCTCCTCACGACGCTCCCACTAATGCTGCTCCCTGAGGTCCTCGTACCTGTCCTCGTCCTCTGAGTCATCCAAAATGGACCTCTCGGGGTCGTACACTTCCTCTTCATTGGAGTCATACGTGTTGTCGTTCTCCGGATCATACAGTGGTCCTGCACCGGATCCTGTAGCTGCCGCTGCACCACCGTCTGCGGGTGTAGTAGCAGCTGCACTTGTGCGTCCACTAGAGGCACTTGCTTGCCTAAGAGGTGCAGCAGCTGGAGCTGCTGTTGCACCTCTTGCCGTGTTGAAGCCGCCAAGGTTTGGTCCTTGCACGACTGCTGTCCTGGCACCATCTGTGCGCGCTGCTGCCCGTGCTGCTGCCCAGCTTGTCCCAATGGCACCAGCCTCTATTTCTTCTCCTCCCTCTGTCCTACCAGTCCTGGCATCTGCTTCTGCCTGACTTGCTCTTCCTCCTTCGCCTATAGGCATGCCTGGATAGCGCCCGGCTGCTATTTCTGCTGCGATGGCAACTTCGGTGTGTTCTAGCTGGCGCAGCAAAGCGTTGGCTGCTGATGTTGTCGCACCACTCACTGCTGGAGGGTTTGTGCACTTCTTCTTGGTGTGCCCCTTCAGACCAAATTGGGGGCAGATGTAGTTCTTCTTGCGTTGCTCCTCCCGCTCCCACCTTGCACTTTTCGGGTGACCTGGTCCATGCTTGGGCCCCGGCTGCTGCCACTGCTTGTCTTTTGGGTGTTTGAGATGAATGGGGTTCACCCCGGGCATGGGATTGTTGTGAGTCCTCCGGTACGCCATGCGTGTGTTATGCACGTCCACCATCACCTCAGGATTGTCCTCCCTATGAATCATAAATGCACAAGCATGCACACAAGGTTGGCCCCACTCCTTCCACGTACCACATGTGCACGTCATGTCTTGCACGTTCACCCGCCGCGGACGGTTGCTCGGCCCTGTAACTGTACCCGAGTGTGGACCCTCCTCTTCCACCTCGAAGTCGGCGCTGCTCATGGACGCATTGAGCATGCGCTTCTCCGGTGTTGGAGTAAACTGGCCCTTCACCAACTTGCTGAGCGTGCGCCAGTCTGAAAGTAGCCGCTGCACCCAAGTGTACAAAGCCACAAAACAGTAGAATGGGAATAGTTTTCGGACTTCAACGATTGGGGCGTTAAAAGATATAGCGGCGTTGGAGGTGCTGTGGCCGCCGCGTCCAATTGGGCAGTACAATCTGCTCCACTGCTCCCTCGAAATCCTGCCCACACCGTTTCCACCCAGCAGCATCAAAGCCGCGCATGCAGAGACGCGGCGTAGTTGCTCCTCGCACCTCTGCCACTCTGCCTCTGTTAGTGCATGCGCCAACCGCCAAAACCGGTACCCTGCCTGCTTGTGCGTGTGCGCCGCGTGTGTGTGCACTAGGTCCGTGATGCAATTTAGGTTGCCCAGACCTCAGTTGTCATTCCTCTCTGCACAATTTGACATTTTGCAGCTTCTGACAATTGTACTTGTGTCCCTAGCCCACCCCTTGCTATTCTCACCTCCACTTGCATGTGCTCGTGAGCTAGCTGGTCGGCTTGTATTGCCACGCCAGCGACAGCAAAGCTAGGAAGCTGTCTCTCACGTATGTGGGTGCATGCCCCCTGCCATATTCTCTCCATGTAATGCCAAGCATAAATTAAGCATGTTAAGCAGATAGCAAAAACCGAGCTCTCAAGCACATTTAGAATGGATATTGTGGACGCCACTCTTGCATGGTTCACGGCAAAGGGGGTGCCAGGTCGTTTGATGGTGGCGAGGACATGAGTGACTTGATGACACGAACAAAGGTAGTCACGTCCACACTCGTACCTAGTGTGTCGGCATTCAAAGCTTTTAGCTTGATTTGACCGTATGGGGTTATGGGCGTAAAGGCACTGGGTACGGTGAGCAGGGATTCCACAAAGAGTCTAGCCAACGTCTACGCACACGCTGCCTAATGCACACATAGAATGTCGTGGGCACAGTCATGCTCATTCTCCATGCCCAGAAACACTTGTGCAGGCCCAAGATTTTTCATCTTGTATGCAGATTGTGGCAGGTCCCTCACTTGCTAGACAGCGGCAAGGTCAGATAACAAGATGAGAAGATCGTCCACATAGATAAGAACGATGACAAGGATGGTGTCCATTAGGGTGAAGAAGAGAGTAAGATTTGCAGCGACGTGCATCAGGCCATCCTTCAAGAGGGTGTGGCTGATCTTTGTATTGTAGTACCTAGGCAACTGTTTCAGGCCATGGAGGACCTTCTTTTATTGCTCGACACGACCTGTGCCATTGTCAAAACCAAGGAACAGGACCATGTGAAACTCCTTACCATGAATAGCGTTATGCAAGGAGGCATTGCTCACGTCCATTTGGTCGAGCTCCTAGCCCATGATGTGTGACCATACTAAAGAGTACATGGATGGCAGGCCAACCGGTGTAAAGACCCTTTCAAATCTAGATATGTGTTAGCATAAGGACAGTCAGACCCAAGGCCTTTGTCCCTGGATCCATACTTACCGTAGTGTGAGAAGGTGGTGTGGGACAGAGAATTTTGGCCAGGGGCGGCCTGCCAATGGTAGGACTGGAGCCCAATGGAGGCACTGGGTTGCACGGATAAAGATGGCCACGAGGAGTATGTGAGTATGTTGGACCAACACTAAATGAGTGGACGCACTGGGCTCGAGGAGGCAAGGACACAATGGATCTCTCACTAAAGTGACTGACTCAGGAGCCAGAAAACCGCTTGATAGGTTGATTGATTCAGCAACCGGAGTGATAGACTCGGTCGTCTGGGTGACAGAGTTAGTGGCCAAAGACCTGGACTCAATTACCTAGTCTACAGTATTTGCGGCTAAAGAGGTGGACTGAGATATGTGTTAGCATAAGTAAGAACAGACGAAAATAAGGACTATGGTATGATAAGGGTGTCTAGTTGGTGTGGAGGCGTAGGCAATCCGTTGGAACTAGGGATTCTGGACACTAACAGACAGTGAGTAACATTTTCCACCGGTGTAAAATCTCTCCCAAGCGATGGTGGCATTGGGCCAAAAGAGTCTTAGCAAGGACAAAAGGGAGATCACATAGATATCACTCCTTACTGAACAGTGCATCACGTGACTCAATGAAGCGTTGCCATATAGGGTCCCAGAGCCGCCAAGCCTTCAAGTGACAAGAAACCCCGAGAAGGGTGTAGAGACAACCACAGGAATCCATATTGTTGTCCCAAAGGTCTTCAGGGAGACAGGCGGTGAAACAACCCCAGACACATGCGGGACAAATATCTGCACACATTCGACATCAATTTTGGTGGAGAGTGATAGGACGGGGCAAGGGGCCATGGAGAATTCTTTTCTAGACAAAGGTCATGTACAACATGGCCTCAGAAAGAAGCCCTCAAAAAGACCTAAGTCAACGTGGATACTGTGGACTGCGTCAGCCAAAGTGCGATTCCAGCACGCAGGGACACCATTTTGCTTCAGAGTGTAGAGCAAACAGGTCTCATTTTTTACGTCCCGGCTCCTAAGGACAGTATCCACTTCTCCCATAAACCCACCATCCAGATGAGAACAGAAGCAGCAAACACGACGACCACACTCCCGCTTTGCAGGGAGGAGCCAATCATGAATTACAATCGGTGCATCCCTCTTTTGCCAGAGGCAAAACACCTACCAAAAATGTGAGCAGTCATCAGTGAGGGTAAAAATGAAACAACCACGCTTTGCAATAAACCCCACAGGAATGGGACCTACGAGGTCAGAATGGAGCAGCTCAAGCAAGTGGGAGGCTCAAGAAGAGGAGAAAGGATGAGAGGAGATGTGCATCTTGCCTTGACCACTGTAGCTGCATTCGGTTCTGCAAGGAAGTTAAAAGGTAGCTGTATCAAGGCCAAGTGCAGGCTGTGTGCAGAGCATGCTTGCAATGGCTGAGTTGTGTACATGGCACATGCAACAATGAAGGAGGTGAGTATTTTTCAGGGACAGAGTGTGCGTAACAGTCTTTAGGTCTTGAAGACTGTCCTCTATATCCTCACCATTGTCATTGATCGAAGACAATGGTGAGGACATGGAGGACAGACGAGTGACATGCCACAAGCTATCATGAGACTTGGCACGCAGCATCACATGACCAGACGGCCGAAACGTGAATGAGCCAATGCTGTGAGAGCACAAAGCATCCATGCTTATGCAGTCAAGAGCAGTGACGGATGAAAGGCTTGCTGTATGGCCGGATACATACAGCGTATCAGTAACGTACACGTCACTAGACTGATCCCAAAAGCGGACAACGCCAACACCACGAACAAGAAGCACCTGGCCAAACCAAGTCCAAACACTACGGACAACACCAACCAGGCCAAGCATACTGCATACCTCACGACAAGGTGCCATCTGATGCGTAGTTTTGGATTCAATGATCTAGGTGTCATTAGGTTCACTGACATATGTGATAACGTTACACTAAGAGACATGAGAAGACGTGAGCAACGAACACTGTCAATCAGACTGAGATGCCTGCCGATCATCAAACCAGACGAGATCATCCAAGATGGGGATAGGAATACGACGGTCATCCACAAGGAGATCACCATGGAAAGCAGTCTCAATGTGAAAACTTTTTTGACCTCATGGCTAGTAGACATACAACTCATGCTTCCCTAGGGCTGACGAGGGAGGATGCAAAGACAATGTGCAATGAATTGCTACACTTGGCACTCACAAGAACAGGTTCCTGGATTTGGGAGATACTACGACGTGGCCATGCCTGAGGGAGTCGCAGAGGTGTGGCTGAGCTATGACAGTGGAGCTGATCATGCCGGATGAGGGATCCATGCAGCAACATGCCTGAAGGAAGGCGGAGAATGAGCCGGGAAACAAGTCAAAATTGATGCGGTGCCAGTGGAGAGAGAGGCTGCAGAAGAAATGGAAGAAAAACCAACTGTAGAGGCAGTGGTTAGTACAATAATACCAAGGTGCATGTCATGCTCGCAATGCATGGAGCCGATGACACGGGACTCGTTAGTGTGTACTAGGTAGGTACCAGCCATAACCCGGCTGGCCACAGTTGTTGCAGACAAGAGATCTGCCACGGGAGGAGCTGTTTTTAGATGGTTCCTGATTTTTCCTCTTCTCCTTCTTCCCACACCCTCCCTTCTCACGGTCTGTATCACACGTGGCTCCAACAGCACCAGGATTCCCAGAAGACAGAGGCTGAGGAGAGGTGGAGCTGATGTTGCCACTGCTTCCGTATCTCTATGTCGTAGGCGGTTATCCTGTGTTACCTCCTCCCATGTCAGGATTCAAAAATAGAGCTAGGATTTTAGAGTGTCCTGGGACACCATGGCCTCCAGATTCTTGACGTTGAATTTGACATGGATCTTCGCATAGTCAAGGGTAGCACCATTCTTGATGGTGAGGAAGGAGGCCTGTGGCAGTGGACCAGCCTTGCCAAGCCAAAGTAGATTCTATGCATGGCGCCAATAGGCAGTGACAGATGTAGAGTAACCGATCTTGAGGTCGTTGAATCTCCTCATGAGGCAATTGATGACTACTTGGTCAGAAGTACAATAGGGAATTGTAAGGGTACTCCAGGCCTTACATGGATCAGGGTCAGTGGTGGCAGTAGGATTGCCGATGAAGGATTTGAGGTATGTGTGATCAGTCTGTTGAGGTGAAGAAGGATACCCTAGCTGCACGGTCTACTTGGGGATGAATGACTCATACTTCAGGGTGTAGTAGGGCCAGAGACCTTCACCTCGAGCCCACAAGCTGCACAATAGCTCCCATGACACAATGCTTCCCACCTCCAGGTGGAGTGGTGGTGTCTTGAAATCCTTTGGGCTGCGCTAAGGATTGGCTGCACAATGCTACACTTCCTAGGTGACTGTCTGGGCTGCGACAAAGGTGGTTTGACCACACTGGCCAAGGAGAAGCAGTTGAATGGGTGTGGCCATATGATCATTCTGTAATGTGGCTTTTGGTGTGCGCAAGTTGTCGCTATTGAAGTTCGGCGACGAAGTCAACCAGTAGTGTCGGGCTAGGAGAGGTGGATAATGTCTCACCAGTGGTATTGGGTCTAGCCATGGTAGCAGGCGGTGGACCAGCCACTAGTAATCTGAGTGTGAATGTAGTGGATTCGACTAGGCCAAAACTGCGGTGCTTGAGGGTCTCTGACCCTCAAGCCATCACATCTCTGCGCCCACAGTCCCATGTGACCCCGCTTGAGCCATGTGGCTCCTTCGACCCCTCGGCGTGACACTGCCAGGCTGCACTCCCCACCGCTAGGAGTGAGATCCGCCTTGGCATCTCCGGTAATCCCAACGTGGGATTCGAGCCCTGGAGCTCTGATGTGAATGTAGCGGATTCGACTGAATCCTTGACCGACTAGGCCAAAACGGCGGTGCTTGAGGGTCTCCGACCCTCAAAGCATCCCGTCTCACCGCCCACAGTCCTAGGTGACCCCGCTCAAGCCACGTGCCTCCTTTGACCAGTCAGCGTAGCACTGTCACACTGCAGTTACTGAGGAACCATGAAATTTGTAGAAAGTTTCACAAACCATTTTCCTCAAGGATTTAATTGAAGGAGAAAAACTTGATGTTTTGTGGCTTTTCTTCGAAAAAACCTTGCGAGTTCACGGATACTCCCCTTTGGGAAAACTACTAATACATCCATTGTTTTTTTGCTAGTGATTGGTTGCCGGTAGTCCCTCCACCCTTTTGATGCTGAGGATGGAGATAGCTACACGGGAGCTCACACGGTTTTCGAGCAGCTTCCGCAGCTGGCTTGGTTGTAGATGGAGTTGTAGCCTGTCGACTGTGAAGGTGCTACTATGAGGGCCACCACCGCGGTTCTAGTCACCGCTACTGTAAGGCTGTTGCTAGTGCTGGTGCTGCTGCTGCTGCCGCAACACGGAATGCTACTACTATTGCTGCATGTTGTTGATGCAAGCTGTTGCTACTTCTATCGTTGCAAATGATGTTGCTGCTGCTGTTGCAGTGACTACTTCATACTGCGACAGTTCTTGTAGCATGATACTCCTGCTGCTGCACGATACTCCTACTATTTATGTGCTACTGCGTTGGTATTGGTGCTAACATCGTAACCGCAACGTCTACTGCTGCTCCCCTGCACGCGTACAAGCAGCAATTGCGGCTACACTTCGTTGCCATGTGTCAGTTACTGAGTGAGCATGAGAGCAAGCGTGTAATTTTTTCATCTTTCGTTTTCCTACTTAGTCATGTTGCTACCTCAGCTGCTGATAGGAGGGGAGTGACTGGAAGTAGAAATCATGTAGTTTCTAGGAGGGGTTAGGGAGATTCCAGGAGGGAAGAGTGGCAGCGGGGATAATTCCATGTTGTAGGACAATGTCGTCTCCCCATGCGTCGGCTCTGCTGTCGGTGTCGCTTCGCTTTGCGTTGGCCGTGTGAAGTACCGTTGTGAGATCCATGTTGCGAAGAAAAATCCATCAGAACTTCCCCCACGTCGGGAGCATTTTGAAGCCGCCACCAGGCGAGGCTAAGTCTGCCAGGAAAAATAAAGCAGAGTTTCCCTTACACTTCCGTGTACGAGGGTCCACCAACGTTGACTGGTACGTGTTCGCCGCTACTGTTGCCCGGTCTATTGCACATGCTATACTATGGCGATGATACCGAGCTTGAAATGATGATGCTCTAGTCTAGACAAGAATATTTTCTTCCACCTCATACACTTTGGCTGAGTGTGTGGCCTACTATACCTGGGCGGCGCTAGCTGCTCAGCTGTGAGAGGCAACACTTGTAATAGAAACTTAGCCCCGGAATTGTAATAAACAAGTGAACACCAAGAACAAAGCTTGGTATGAGATCCCTCTTACACTAACCTAGGTCCTCACCTTTGTGAGGCTTGTTACTCAGTCTACTAGCCGATGAGGAAAATACACCATATTCTGACCTGTGGGATTTTCTCCGTGAGCCTTGCGAAAGGACCCGATAGTCCCACTTGCTAGCATCGTCCGTTTTTCCTGAAAACTGGACCATAGCACAATTCACATGCTGCGAAGGTCGTCATGCAGTCAGAATCAGCTACAAAATTCACAGAGCAAAGTTATCACTGCCTGAATCTAGGCCAGCTCTATACTACTAAGAACAACCGCCTATGACTGTCAGTGACATGAGTGACGGTGGCTGCTGCCGATGGACTTGTCCGCGCACTGTTACAAGTGGGGGATTCCACACGAGGAAACAAATGCCACGTATCTAACAACAGTGCGACTTCCCCTCCACCGATGAGCGCCCGCGGTCGTCAACGTCAGCCAAGGCAATCGTCAGGACAAGCATGTTCACTTGCGGAGATGTCACATCACATAGCAGTGAGAGTGCACACACAAGTAGCACCATGAACAAGCTAGAGCTCCCACGAGAAAAACCAACAGTAAGAGACATGAGAGCACAATTCATGTGGTCACAATACACTAATTCAGTGTGTGCTGTTGGTGGCAAAGTGCACGAGATTCACCACGAATGGCTCCCATCTATTGGGACCGAGCTCCACCTAGTCACAACACTCACTCTCTAATACATGTATAAGATGCAAGCATGTATGACCATGTAGAGCAAGACAAGAGGGCATTACAGGTGTGATGGACCACCAAATCGACCACAGGCCACAGGTTGAGCGTGTGTTGCTGCTGCAAGAGGGTAAGAGCACATGAATGGCTCCCAACTTTGGAGGACTAAGCTCCAATGTAGTCACAACACTCAATCTCCTAAACATGTTTGAGGTCGTGTGCATGTGGAGGAAGACAAGAGTGCATTACATGTGTGATGAGTCACCAACTGGACCATTAACATAAGCAGTCACATCAATTACATGGACTAAAACATAGTATGTAAACAAGTAATTCCTTCACCTTATCCAAGGACATCACACCCATTGGGGTCTTTGCCCTCTGGCATGTGTCCTCTGCGAACGGAGATGTGTAGCTCTCCTTGTTCACTTGAGATTATGTCTTGTCCAATTCCATTCCTTTCAAGAAATGGAAATTCCTCCTTAGCACACAATTTGGTTTTTTAATTCATTAAGATTTTGTACATGAAGCACTTGCCAATGCAGTCACAGATGGTCTTCACATTCTTCCGCTTATTCCGTTATTCCCACTTTTTCTGCCTTCGAATTTTTTCCTCGCCATTTCTCGCACAAAATGAACAACGTACTCGCTTTACACATAAAAATGCTTCCCATACCCACTTTTGCCGGAGCGCTTCAAAGCATGCCTATCGTGCTCACTACTAAGAAGAAATACTCCCTGCACCGGTCGAGTACGAATTGTTCTAAAGAAGTGGGTACGCAATGTTCTAGAGAAGTTTAATCGTTTCACGTAAAAAGAAAGAAAAAAAAATCAGTCTATGTTTATTGCTCCTTCGCATGACCAAGTATCATGATTTCTTTTCTAACTGAAATGTGGTCGCTTTTTGGTGTGTCAATTACGGGGGTTGTGATTTATGACAAATCAAGATTTTTTAAGTTTGTTTTTTCGTCCTCGGACATGTGGTCGCCAGTCTTTCTTGTATATCAAAACCATGCTACTGTGGCCTGCCATGGTGACGCGATGTGCTCGTTTGCCAGGCGAACGAGAACATCATGAGTAAAATGGCCCGTTGACTGGGCCTGCCGGCTCTGGACCAGTAGGCCCATTCAGAACATTTGTTTATTCTGACTCGAATCGATATCGAGAGAGGGCGACAGGTGTTTAGGCCATGGCCGGGAAGTGGTTGGTGTGCGGCGTTCAAAGGACGGTAGTGTACAGTGGTATTGAGTAGTGTTTGCCACATTTCTTTACGGGTATGGTAAAGAAAAGGCCGGACAGACACCATGGATTCTGGCAATGTCGATCTTGTGTCTGCACGAAGAAATTTTCTCATGAAGCGATCTCATCACCAATCTCCGCATACATGTCTTCCCAACTCAACCTACATCTGATATGAGCAGACACAGGAAACTTCGTCATTAGCAACTGATGCACTACGAAGGTTCCATGATCCCACCCTGCCAAGCGTCATACATGGCCCAACTGCCATGAAATGAGGCAGCAAAGGCCATGAACGTCACCAGGGTTTCATCAAGATGGCCACCAAATGAGATAGCTCCTTTTGCTTGTGCGACACACACCGGCTTGGATCCCATGAGCCGGCAGCCTGCCTTGGTCTGCCCTCGTCTTGTGCCACTCGATACATCGAGAGGAAAAGGTGGACACTGTCCAGTCTCTAACACCAGAAGCACTCATGGCCTAAGCTCCACCCGCCTCGCAAATGCTGCTGCTGCTATCACTACTGAACCTCAGTGCACGGCAACGTGCACAGAGTCGGCGAGCACAGCAGGCTCGCCAGCTTGCTTGTCCGGCACCTTTTGCGCTGCGTCCTTCCCAGCGGCCTTGCTGTCACTACGCCTCCACCCAAAAGAGTTTGACCGGACCATCCCGGGCGCAGCTTTACCCAGCACAGCGCCGCCAAAACCGCCTTTCCTTGTGGGCGACTCCGGCACGGTGGCGCTGGGCCGCTTACCTTCCTCCGCACCCGCTGCAACTCCTCGGTTCCTCCCGGGACTCGCATTGCCCGCCGGGGGTGCTGTGACGGGCTGCTGCTGCTGTTGCTGCTGCTGTGACTGTCTCGAGCCAAGGCCGGTTCCCCAGCCCGTGCGTCCCGTGAACCCTCCCATGCGAGCAGGGCTGCCTGCTCGAGCTGCAGGCTGCTTCAGCACTGGCACAGCAGAAGAAGATAACGAGGTGCCCGCACCTTCTGACGTTGCACCAACAGAACTCGAGGAGGCACCTCCCGCGGCACCCGAGGACGAGGGAACTAGTAGGGCCTTGATGCCAGAGGCTATGGAGCGGATGCGGGTGGTCCGCGAGGGTGAGGCTGGCCGGATGGAAGAGGCACGGGCAGGTGACCCAGTCCGGGCCGTCGCGGCAGAGGGGTTTCGTGGCCGGTCGACTTTCGGAGACGAAGGGGTGGAGCCGTTGCTGCGGGACTCTGACCCCACAGGGCTTGCCGCTGCACTCGCTGGACTAGCAGCGTTCCCTCCTGCTGCAGGGCCGACCCGTATTGACTGTAGTCCATCTGGCCTTGATAATAACTGAGGGATTCTGGGTTGTCCAGCTCTGCTCCCGCCTCCTGTTGTGTCGGTGCCCACGGCCACCTCTGCCGCTGACTGGCTGTTGCCTGCCCCCTCCTGCTGATCCTCTGAAGGGAGTTCAGCCGCGACCGGACGTCCCGGGTCCCCACTGGCCAAAACGGCCACACTGTTTGCTCCGCTCAACCGTCCGCTTCCCCCGAACGGCTCTACATCTGGGCTGCCGCCAGCGGACTTCGCTGCTGGAGCTGCAGCTGCACTGCCCGCATAACCTGCCCTGTTGACCAAGCTGCTGCTCCTGCTGCTCACGCCGACATGTCGGCCTGCAGGAGCACCTGAGGCTGGCCTAGATGGCGAGGATGGACGGGCGCGGAACGAGCTAGAGGCACCAGCACCCGAAGTTGCCGAGGACCCTACACGAGCAGGTGACGCTGCACGTACAGGAGAACTCGAGCGGCCTGCATGGGCCCCCGCACTGCCCCCTGTGCCTTTGCTACCGAGACCTCCCAGAAGGCCTCCTGTGGGTTTCTTACTTAAACTGCTGCTGCTGCTGCCACTGCTGTTCCCAGACGACCTCTTGCTGCTTGCTGGGCCGTGTTCATGTCCAGCTGCCTCCCCTGCAACAGGGTGCTGTTGCTGCTGTCCTAGCAGCTTCGATTGCTTGTTGCTAAAGGACTCGCCGCCCAGCCTCATACCCGTTGCGGTGCTGCTGCTGCCTGCTGCAGTGACACTCGCCCCGTTGCCAGTGCTTACTGTTGAAAGAGTGGGATTGAGGCCTGCTGTGCTGGGGCTGCTGCTGCCTGCTGCTGCTCCCTTTGTTCCTGATGCAGTAGCCGCTGAATCCCATTCAACTGCACGAAGGGCATGCTGCAGCTCCTGCGGCACAACGAGAGCAGCTGCAGGTGCAGCAGCAGCAGCTCTGCTGCTCCTGCTGTGCCCGGATGTGGCCCCAACCTTGGTCTCCGTGGCATGATGTCCGACACCCAACCCTCCTGCCCCACCAGCAGCAGCGGCAACAGCAGCAGGCCCGAACGTTGCATTCCAGAAAGCCATAGTGCCCGAGGCCACGGCATGCAATGGATGGAGGAGTGCTGGGGCAAGCAAGGGGCCTAGAGAGCCGAGGAACACCGACGACTCCCACATGGATTGTGGGAAGCAGCGCTGCAGCAGCAGCAATGCTGACGCCCACGTTGTCTCCACAGCCCCTCGAATCTCCTCTGGCAGTGCAAAGGAAGGCGACNCTGCACACTGTTCATGCTGTCGGAAGGCTCTAGGCCTGATTCGCTGCCAGAAAGAGTTCCGGACAAGGGGATGGATGTCCCTCGAGTGCTGCTGCTCCTGGTGCTGCTGCTGCTGCTGCCACTGCTGTATGTCCATCCGAGGCAGAGCACAGAGCGCAGCGAAGGAGCGGCAAGTCGAAGAAGCAGAACCGCGTCGTTGCTTGTTGCGAGCTTGTCCGCAAGCACCGAGAGCGCACCCAGGAGCCTGATTGCAGAGGAGGCAAGCACAATGGAAAGGGGAAAATGAGTGGGATGGCGAATGCACGAACACACACTCTTCCTCTCCTCGATCCGTTCATTCAACCTCCTCTCCTTGCCCTTACCTCTCCAGCCTCCAACATGCTCCTCACCACTCCACTTGTGGCTTCCATTCGCTCTCCAAACAAGTGATGAACACCACCGACATTCACGACCGAGGCGTGTTCGGTTCGAAGTTGAGCGAGGGGCAGCCCCTTCCCCACACAGCCTCACGCTCTTCTCGTCCGCTGCTTCTCAGTCATATGCAGGGGGACGGCAAAGCAGCGAACTTTTGTCCCAGATTAGTAGCGACAAGTGCCGCGGACTCAGTCTCACACCCCTCCAACAACCATGGGCACGTCCCACGAGTGGACGAACAGAACGCCAAGGAACGCAATGCCAGGGAAGCGCCGCATGCATGTCACACCTGCAGACCTATGATACCGTTGCCAAGTTGTGCGCGCACGCGCGACAAAGAGAGAGAGAGAGAGAGAGAGAGAGAGAGAGAG
>SZWC01004344.1:124202-136951 GCA_023375785.1 Penium margaritaceum
AAACCCCCCCCCCCCCCCCCCCCCTCTTACCTCCAACCATGGTCGAGTCATGTTACTCCGCGCCCTGCAGCTGGTATGGGTCTCCGACGCCCGTCATTCTACGTTGCATGTTGCATCGTTGACGCCCAGGCAGCCTGAATGCCCGTCCCGCTCAGGCGTAGTTGCCATGGCGCTGGCTGACATCCTCGCACCCGGTGAGTCTGGGTTATGGGGGCATGGTGCATCTTTTATCTCTGTTTCTATGTCCAACATGCCCTCATTCTGGCCGCATGGTAGCTCCAACGTCGCTCAGTTCGCCAAGCGAAGGCCGGCAAACCGTGTACGCCCCACGTACCGATCGCAGGCAACTTTCGCCTGGCTCCCACTACCTCGATCCCCTAACTGCTGAGCCAATCGTCGATTATGTTGACCTTAAGCACGTGCGGTCATTCGATGAGTGGGACATGAGAGAGCGCGACAAATGGGAGAAGCAGCAAGAAGCTGAATTGTTGGCATCTATGACCCCCGGATCCCCCGACCCGTGACCTGTCACATGCATAAGTCGTAGACCAGTGCGGGCCCGTCTCGAACAGTACTACCCTCCCAGTGGTACGTGGTACATCCGAGGGGCCTCCCGTCATGGCCCGTCCCATTTCTGATCTACGGTGTCTGCTAGGAGAACGATCGACGACACTTAATGCGGAATCGCATAAAGAACACCGCCCACCCCGCAAACTGATAGTACTCTCGCACAATCGCAAGGGCCTGTTGTCAAATGTGAAGCAACAGTCCCGCATGTATGTACACTTGGACTGATTTTGTCGCTCATGCAAGCCCCTCTCATGAGGATGACGACGGAGATGGTGCGCAGTTCCCGGGTGGCATGGAGTTTCAGACGATGGAAGACCGCCGATGTGCCATCGAAGATTATGCTACCTAGGAGCGCTTCCCGTTGAAGTGGGAGAGGTCAGAATCCGACCGAATTGTTGTCCGCTGCTGCAACCGCAAAAGCTATGGATGCCCGTGGGTAATCTGTGCCCGCATGTCAAGCAAGTCGCATAGCAGCATGGTCTCATCATACGTGGAGGGGCATAAGTGCACCCCAAGCCAAACGAAGGGGAACCAAGCGCGCACAACCAAGTGGGTCCTGCGACATATCCGGGACACGGTGACCCGAGACCCAACCACGAACGCCAAAGCCTTGCGCGCGGTCGTCGAAGCTGTTACACACGAGAAAGTGGGCTACAATGTCATATGGAGGGCACGTGATAAGGCCCAAGAAAAATCATGGGGGATAAGTCTACCTCGTGGGCTCTCTTCCCCACGTACTGCGTTGAGATGAGTCCTCCCTTTATGTACCGGTATGTTGGCATGCATATGCTTTTTGTAAGTTGCGAGATTCATTGTGGGACTTATTGCTTACACACTTGCAGCTGGTGCGGGTTAATCCTAACACCATCGCCGTTGCGGAGTAGAAGGCTAAGCAGTTTCGTCGATGCTTTGTGACGCCTAGTGCTCGCCGCAAGGCTTGGCCTCACGTGCGTCGCATCGTGATGCTTGACGGTACGTTTCTCAAAAATTGGTATAAACAGGGGCTTCTCATCGCCCAGGTTTTTTATGCAAACAACAATAGTGTGCCCATGGCCTACGCCCTTGTCAGCATGGAGGATGAAGATACGTGAGCTGGTTTCTTCTCCAGCTTTCTAACGCATGTTCGACCTTACGCGAAGGCGGCACCACCATCATCAGTGACCGGGATGCACATCTCTTGACAACGATGTCTAAGCTCCTCCCGCGTGCCAACCACAAGTACTACGCATTCCACATCAAGGAGAACATCTGGATGACATACAACAAGACAGCAACAGACATCTTCTGGCAGTTGGCACACACGTACGAGCAAGAGGAATACGACGAGCTCAACATGGAACTGATGCAAACTAACCAAAGTACTGCACGCTACGTGTTTGGCGATGGCGAAGGAGGGATCCGGTTACGTTGCTGGAGCCGCTTCCACAAACCACCGGCCTGTGGTGGGCACACCACAATCAATGCCGCACAGTTGCTCAACACACGGATCATCAAGGCTAGGACGTTGTTCCCGCTCCATTACTTTGCCAGTCTTTACCCCTCTATACAGAATCTGTTTGCAACGCGCCAAAAGCTGGCATACAACATCAACATGGGCAACGAGCAGGAGTGGACGTGGGTGACCACCCCCAGAAAGGCACTTCACCATAATTGCTCGGTGGCACAAGACTACAAGGTGATGCACACCGGGAACCTAATGGGTAGGGTGACAAGGAGCAGAGGTGTACAACGGCAGGTGGACTGCAGCATGCTTAAGTGCAATGGTGGCCGCTACCAGGAGTTCGTCATCCCGTGTGTGCACGCGTGTGCAGTGCTGCTGGAGAACAGGGTGACCCCTAACAACTATACCGACATGGCGTACAACATCGCCGCATGGGAGATCTGCTATGGCCACCCCATGCCAGGCATGAACGTGAGGGCGTTGAAGTAAGTGCCGCCGGAACCCGTGCGTGTGTGGGACCTCCGGGGACCCGGGTGGTAGGCACCAGGCGTGCGTGGAGTNCCGTGTGTGCACGCGTGTGCAGTGCTGCTGGAGAACAGGGTGACCCCTAACAACTATACCGACATGGCGTACAACATCGCCGCATGGGAGATCTGCTATGGCCACCCCATGCCAGGCATGAACGTGAGGGCGTTGAAGTAAGTGCCGCCGGAACCCGTGCGTGTGTGGGACCTCCGGGGACCCGGGTGGTAGGCACCAGGCGTGCGTGGAGTGGGCCGTCCTCAAGGCAAATGCAAGAGGCGGGACGAACTACTGCGTGCAAATCAAATTTGTGGTTGGTGTGGCCAGAAGGGCCACCCGAAAAAAAGCTACCTTAACCCACCCGCGCCAACACCGGCACAGATTGCTGCAACATGTGCGGCTGACCTGCAAGCAGAGCAGGTTGCAACAGCCAATGGGGTTGAAGATGCTGCAGGTGTTGTTCTTACATGCCCCATGGCCACTGCTATGGATCAACGGACAGGTTGGGCATGCACTCCTCCCTTGGAGTAAGTCCCCCAAACCTTTTTCGCGGTGTAAGTCCAAGCGAGACATCAGAAGTGAAGCGCAACGGATAGCATGTTGGAGACAACAAGTTCTACGATCAAGTCGAAATGTGCGCACGAAGGTTTTATAACCTTCCTGTACAAGGGAAGTTTCTTAGACATTTCTCCATGCATGAGGAGGATGTGCAACTTGGCGGTCAGTGGATGCGCCAATTGGCAAGCAGGTGAGGTGGTGTGGAGTGGCCACCCCAAAAATGCCACTATCCACACACTTGGAAGCCAAGCCTAGGACTATGTGTATCAGGCTCATTCCTCACTCTAATTACACAATCTGACCTTGTATGCTCCTCACAGAGTTGTCCAACTAAGGAAAAGTATAAAGAAGGCACTGGTTGGTCTAAGCCCAAGGGGTTAGTCTTTGACTAGCACCTCGCACGAAAGTGACCAAGCGTTAAGTGGACACAATTACTTGCAAGTGGTTGTCTAGGAATTGCTCCGTGTGGAACCATGATCCTGAGGGCGATATCTTCTCCTAGATGAAATGCTAGGAGCAGACGGCAGGTGCTATTGTGTCGGCCCTGTTTTGTAGTCTATTTGCCTCAGTTATGGGCCTACGTTGACCAGTTGTAAGGTACGCTTCACTCAACTGTGGTACTCTCTCTCGAGGTGCGCACATCAGCTTCATCAGCTCCATGAGCTCCATTTGCTTCATCAGCCCCAACGGCTGGACTTGCACCTAGCACATAGGACAAGCTCTGTCCTTGGAGGCACGACCCTTTGGTCCCAACCAGGAAAAGCTCTGCCCTTGGAGGCAAGACCCTGGGTGTGCCAGTGTGACCTGTCTTCTCTGTTGGCAAGTAAACATCGGCTGGAGGGGTAAGCAACGGAACTGCACCTTTAAACCTGTAGCAGACATCAGCTAACATTAGCCTACATCAGCCTCAACATAGCAGAGACGAAGATTGCGGAAAAGGGCAGCCAAAATGGATGGCCAATCAGGAGCAGTGGGGGCTGCCACAGGGCAGTCCTCAAACACAACAGGGGTTGCCGCAGGGCAGTCCTCAAACTCAACAGTGGCTACCACAGGTTAGACCTCTAGAGCAACCGTGAGTGCTACCGCACTGCCGCAAGGTCTCGGATCTTTCAGAGGAATCCCGGTCTTTGAGGGTAACGACTTTCCGCTCTGGAGATGGCATTTCAAACTGGCAATGAAAGTGCGCGGCTTCATCAAGCTTCTAAAAGGAGAGGAGCAGGTTCCTGCAGTGGGCTCATCGGAGCACAAGGCATGGATGGAATGGAATGTTATTGTCATGTCTTTCCCAAGCAACGCGATTGCTAAGAAGTATGTTCCCATCATTGCCGGGTACACGCTAGCTTCCGAAGCTTACGAGAAGATCAAGCGCGTGCACTAATCCACCTCCCTCGCAAAGAGATTATTCATCCTACAACGGCTGATCAACATGCGGGTGAATGAGGGCAAATCAATCCCTGATTTCCTACAGGAGTTTGAAGGACTCCTTGGCAAGGCTCGCCAGATGAACTGGGACATTGAAGAAAACATGAAAGCCATGATCCTCCTCATGACGCTACCAGAGAGCTGGAGCCAAATGATCACCGTCATGGGTGGTTGGAAGGAGGATGACCTGATGTGCATGAAAGTGTCCGAGTACGTGCGGAACGAGGCCATGCACCGTAGCGGAAGTGAGGCTAACTTCTCAGCCTATGCCACACCCTACGGTGGCCGCGAGAGCAAAGGGTTAGCCTCTGGTCAGAATGGTGGCAGCGGAAGTGGTGGTGGTGGAGGCAACAATGGCAGCAAGGCTCCCAAGCGATAGGGCAACTGTCGCAACTGTGGCAAACGTGGGCACTGGGCAAGAGAGTGCAGGTCACCAAAGAAGGAAGACGGTGGAAGTGGTGAGAACAAAGGCAGCAAAAAGGGTGGCGAAGAAGCCACCAACATGATGGCACAGAGCACGCCTCCGGCAAAAGGAGCGGTGCTGCTCAGGCCAGGAGCTTTTGGGCTCGACTCCGGCACGGACCATCACTCTAGCAACGATCAGGCTGGATTTGTTTCCATCGGTCCCACCGAGCGGTGGTTCAGATGCGCAAACGGCAGCATTGTGAACGCAAAGGGCGTGGGAGACAAGGTGGTGAGCATGAGCCTCAATGGTGCGGAGAAGGATCGACGGTTATGTGACATGGTCTACATGCCCTTGTTTGCGGCAAACCTCTTGCCCGTGCCAAAAACAACGGACAACAACATGACGGTGGTGTTCACGGAGAAGAAGGCGGTCATAGCCATGAACGAGGACATCAAGATCCTCTACGCCAATAAAGATCTCGTGGCACGGGTCCCACGGGTTGACAAGCTCTACGTATTGCAGACAATGGCAACAAAGAGCTCAGAAGACGAGGGTCATGCGGGTGTAGCGGATGCACTGGTCTCGGCACCAACACAGGAGAGCACACCTACAGAAACTAAAAAAGTATCCTCTGCTGTAAAGGACGAAGACGCTGATCTGTGGCATAGACGCTTTGGGCGTGTTGCAAACAGCACGCTCCAAGCCATCCAACAACAAGAGCTGGTTCGCGGCATGGATGGTTGCAAGAAGGATGCGGTTGGGTGTGGCAGCCTGTGTGAACCTTGCCTCCAAGGCTAGACCAAGGAAACACGCTTTGAGCGCAACGGTCGTCGCACAGAATCGGCCCTTGACCTGATTCACATCGATGTGTGCGGACCCTTTCGCACAACGTCAAATGGTGGTAGCAAGTATTTTCTGACTTTCATCGACGACCACAGCTGCGAGGTGTGGATCTTCTTCCTCAAAACCAAGGGAGAGGTCAGAGAAAAGATACAGTAGTTTGTCGCCATGGTAAAGCGACAGACTGGAAAGAAAGTCAAAGCAATACGAAGCAACAACGGCGGAGAGTATGAAGCATGCAAGAGCTGGTTGCGGCAACACGGGATCAACCACCAGCCCACAACTCCCTACACACCACAAAGGAATGGTGTGACCGAGCGGATGAATCAGACCATCCTCGGCATGGTGCGCAGCATGCTCTTCGATGCAAAACTTCCACCTCGCTTTTGGGCCGAAGCGATAAGAATGGCATGCTACGTTGTCAACCTGACTCCTCCCTCTGCTCTAGGCAGGCACGACAAGAAAAAGGGTAAGCAACAGATGATGCCACAAGAAGCATGGTCAGGGAAGAAGCCGGATGCATCACACCTAAAAGTCTTCGGCTGCACCGCATGGGCAAAGGTTCAGGCGGGAGAGGGTGGCGGCAAGCTAGATGCAAGAGTACGAAAGTGCGTGATGGTGGGCTATGAGACAGCCCACAAGACCTACCGCCTGTGGGACCTAGCAGCAAGAAGACTCATCACCAGCCGGGACGTGACCTTTGACGAGAGGAAACCAGGCAAGGAAGAGGTGCTTGATCCCACACAAGCTCCAATACAGGGAGAGTGGTTGGTGCTCCTGGAGTCAAGAGATCAAACTCCCAAAAACTGGCAAGTGGTGCCAGTGCGGCAGGCCATGAAGAAGAGTGTTGTGGCAGGGAGAGCCGCTGCACAGGCTAACGCAAGGGTGAGCTCCGACATAGAGTCAGAGGTGTCCGAGGCCTCTCAAACCAGCTCTGAGGCCAGTAGCTCTTCAAAAGAAGAAAACTTAACTTCAGGGCAGCGAGCAGCACAGGAGCAACATCATTGCGAAGATCCACAAGCAATGCAGCATCGCAGCACACGACAGAGAAAACAAACTCCAAAGTACGAGGCTGACACCGGAAGCTGGACTGGACTGAGCTGGTCATGTTTGGCTCAGGGAGAGCCGCTCACCGTGGCTGAGGCACTGGCAAGGCCCGATTCGGCCAACTAGAAGGAGGCGATGGACAGCGGGCTTGCGTCCATCGTAGAAAATGGCACATGGGTGCTGGTGGACAGACCCGCTAACACTCATGGGGTGGGCTGAAAGTGGGTGCTCATGTTGAAGGGGAAGCAGGATGATAGCATGGACAAGTACAAGGCAAGGGTCGTGGCGAAAAGATTCTCACAGTGCACAGGATCTGAGTACGATGAGACCTTCGCACCGGTCGTCACGTTTGCCTCCATCAAGTCCTTGCTTGCCGTCGCTACCGCCAAAGACCTTGAGATCCACCAGATAGATGTGAAGACAGCCTTCCTTTATAAGAAGCTCGTCAAGGAGGTGCTGATAGAGGTACCGAAAGGTGTGAAAGCACCCGAGGGTAAGGTGTGCAAGCTGGTGAAGGCGTTGTACGGGCTGAATCAGGCCCCACAGATTTAGTACAAGGATATGGAAAGCTTCATGGCTGAGATCTCCTTCGCACACCACAAGAATGATCCCAGTGTCAATGTGCGGGAGGACGAACGTGGCTTGCTGCTTGTTGCGTTGTATGTGGATGATCTTATCATGTGTTCTTCCTTGCAGGAGGCCATTACATACCTCAAGAAAAATTTGGCCAGTAGGTTCAAGATGAAGGACATGGGACCTCTCGGGTACTACCTCGGCATAGCCGTTCACAACAACCACAAAGCAGGCGTCATTGAGCTCAACCAGACCAAGTAAATCATGGACGTCTTGAAGCGCTACAACATTGAGGACTACAAACCCGTCAGCACTCCCATACCCTCTGACTTCAAGCTCACCTCCTCCAAGTCACCAAGCAACGAGGCAGGCCGGAGGGAGATGCAAAAAATTCTGTACCCGTCTGCCATTGGGAGCCTCATGTATGTGATGGTGGGAACATGACCTGACATTTCTTATGCGGTGGGCCAGGTGAGCAGGTTTGTGGCTAACCCTTGGCCAAAACATTGGCAGGCCGTGAAGCAGATTTTTTGCTACCTCATAAAGACTCGGCACGTGGGACTTCGGTTTGGAGGTCTAGAAGGATCACACTCGCTGCAAATGACATGCTACAATGATGCAGGACTGGGGAGGGCGGATTGACGATAGGAAGTCCACCTCAGGGTTTGTCTGTCTTTTCAACGGTGGTGTGCTCTCGTGGGCAATCAGGAAGCAGGATTGTGTCTCGCTTTCTACTACTAAGGCAGAGTACATTGCACTCTCTGAAGTGTGCAAGGAAACACAGTGGCTTTGCAGTTTGCTTGATGAGATCAAGGCACGACAAGAGGAAGCAATGGTCATCCGCATGGACATCCAAAGTTCCATTGCTATGGCAGAGGACGACATGATCTCCCGGCGTACAAAGCAAATCAACATTCGATACCACTACTCACATGACCTTGTTGCCAAGGGTGTCGTGGAACTCAAGCAGGTCGCAACCAAGAAAATGCTTGCAGTCTTCTTGACAAAACCGCTATATAGCAACTTACATGTTGCAGGTGCTTGAGGAGTCGACGTGGTGGATGCAAGAGATGAGAACTAAAGACCAAGAAAACTGACGTGCACAAACACAGCACAGAGCTACTGGTTCTTGCGGAAGAAAACTACCATAGTAGGTGGCCTAAGGTGCAAGGGAGAGATTGATGTTCTTGTTTCCCCCATGATCACTGCTATGGCTTAACGGATAGGTTGGGCATCCACTGCTCCCTTGGAGTTAGTCCCCCAAACCTTGTTTGTGGTACAAGTCCAACCAAGACACCAGAAGTGTAGCGCAACGAATAACATGTTAGAATTAGGGACAACAGGTCCTGCGATCAAGCCTTGATGTGCGCAGGAATGTTTTTTGACCTTCCTGCACAAGGGAAGTTTCTTAGACATTTCTCCATGCATGAGGAGAATGTGCCATTTGGCGGTCAGTGGATGCGCCAATTGGCGAGCTGGTGAGGTGGTGTGGAGTGGCCACCCCAAAAGTGCCACTATCCACACACCTTAGAAGCCATGCCTAGGACTATATATACTAGGCTCATTCCTCATTCTAATGACACAATGTGGCCTTAGATGCTCCTCACGGAATTGTCCAACTAAGGAATTGTATAGAGAAGACACTGGTTGGTTTAAGCCCCAGGAGTTAGCATTTGACTAGCACCTCGCGCGAAAGTGACCAAGTGTTAAGTGGACACAGTTACTAGCAAGTGATTGCCTAGGAACTGCTCAATGTGGAACCGTGATCCTGAGGTTGATATCTTCTCCTAGCTGAAATGCTAGGAGCGGATGGCAGGTGCTATTGTGTCGGCCCTGTTTTTAAGTCCGTTTGCCTTTGGCCGATTGACAGCAGGGGCCATCATTGATGCAGTAGACATGGAAGCTGCTCCAAGTGCACATACTGTTGCAGTGACTACAGGGGCAACGACTGAGGTTGAACATGTGGACGGGGACCTAACACAAGAGCAGACGGCAAAGGGTGAGGGACAGGGGGGGGGCGAGGAGGAGGATGAGTACGTGGAGGATGGTTCTGAAGAGGAGGGAGACAACCAGGTCATAGTCGCCAGGCCCGCTCTAGTGGATAACCAAAACTCAGAATAGACAGATTCAGAGACTTCAGAAGAGGAGTACGACCCAGACGAAGAGACTAGGAGGGAAAGGCATGAGGCATAGGAGGCTGCTTTCTGTCGTGATTATGCCATGGTCCGCGAGCTAGTTCCTGAGATGGGGCTGCCGGACCTTGACCGGAGCTGTGTGAAAGTAATATCTTCATTAATGTTGCACACAAACCCTAAGCATTGCCATTATGTATTGCACAGTACATGACTGAACATACCATGTGCACAGTTTACCATCGTACCGACTAGTTTTCCTTCGTTGTGTGATTGCAGATGCAGAAGGCTTTTCTACTCATGCGTGTCCAAGCATCCTCAAGTTCAAGATCACGAAGCACCAGAATGAGACTTTCTGTTAGGGGGTGGTTTAGGTTGCAGCGTTTCAATGTGGGGGCAAGTGAACATGGTGAGACATCACGTGGCCAACCAGAGGAGGTATTTTATGATGCTGTACAGTGTGGAGATGCCTGCCCATGTACAGCTTGCGATGTGATCCGCAGGGTCCATAAATTGCCGGTGTATGTGTAAGAGTGGATTGCCTCGTGTGACCTCTCTCCATTGTACTTCATGTGGAAATGAGGCATTGCTGCTTACTCACATTTGATGTTTGTATTGCTTGTAACTTTATAGCATTATTCTGTATAAATGTGGGGGACAAGGAGATGGAGAAATGCAAGTAGTAGATGAAATGAGGAGGTTAAATAGATAACCAAAGCTTACTCTCGTGTTCTTCTTAATGTGAGTATGCTGTTGTTGCAAACACCAAGTGCTTCTTACATGTGTGTCATGTATGAGTTACGTGTTCACCATAAGTAGGGATCCCTACAAACATCACCCAATGTAAAGCGTCGTTACACAATGTTTTGAAAATCATGCGTTCAGACTGCTGGATACAACAATCCATCCACAATCGATGTACTAGGATATTGAATGACAAGGCATAGCCATAAGTTTGGTATCATTATTGGGAAAAGAAAAGTACGTAAGAGCATACAAACGATTGCTGTGTACTACATGCCTGATTGTGTGGAGTACTGGAGTATGTGTACTCCATGCCTATATGTATGGAGTACTAAAGTATGTGTACTCCATGCCCCCGGGCCAGTTTGTGGTGTCTAGGTACTCCAAACATGATTGTGGGTACTCCAGACATGATTATGCGGAATTCTTGGCACAGTGTAATGGAGTGTGGGTAGTCTCGACATGATTGTGGGTATTTCAGACGTGATTATGCAGAATTATTTGCAGAATGCACTGGAGTGTGGGTACTCCATAAATGATTATGCAGAATTCTTGGCACATTGTACTGGATTGTGGGTACTCCAGACATGATTGTGGTACTCTACACATGATTATGCAGGATTCTTGGCATAATGTACTTGACTGTGGGTAATTTAGATATGATTGTGGGTACTCCGGACATGATTATGCATAATTATTGGCACAATGTTGTGGATTGTGGATACTCCAGACATGATTGTGTGAAAATGTATGGTCTTAAGTCAAAAACAAGTGCCATGTACAAAGGAATGGATAGAGTCCTTCACAAAGACTGTAAAAGGAGGGCATTAGACAAATGAAAATGTGAAGAGAAACTGACATGCCCCTTGAAACAGTGGGCAAAGTGGAGATGATTTGGCCAAAAAACAACAACGGTAACATGCGCAGGGGCCGCTACGGACTCGGTAGCTCAGTCCATACCCACGGCTCCCATGGCTCAGGAAGGTTTGGCAGACGACTACTCGGCATGGACATTTCCAAGTTCCATGCCATCTGTTCTGGAGTCACAGAAGGTAAGGCCCATGATGGTTCTTCATGGCCCAACTCACGCTCATGCTACATACTGGCCCCACTCCTCCTCAATGCAACCCATGCCCCATGAGCCGCCACAGGGTCCGCTACGCGTGTACCCCATCCATGATGTGCCGTGCCATTTGGACATCGATCAGTGTCCATATCTATCCAATGTGGAGTCAACACTCAAGAGTAAGTGGATACGTAGACAAGTAGACTGACAGAGAAGCACAGTAAGTACACACGATAGTACCTGTTTGTAGTGTGAACCAGTTCAACAAAGAGGTTCGACACTGGACCTCTTCATTGGTGCATGCCAGCGTTCAAGATGCAAACCCGGTCCAACTAGTTGTCCTATGTTTTGGAACATGCGGCTGCAATGTCGGACGGGTAGAATTAACCTGCACGTGTCCACGTGGAAACGGGCTACATGCATGAACTGTGCATCGCTGGCAACATGACATAGTCCTGTGACGCACAGTCCCATATCCCCCCAGGTGGGGCTACGTCGTCCTATTGGGTCGTCGTCCACTTTCGACGTGCACTTCAGAAGTGGACCAATCGTGCTCGACATATGGTGTAAGCAATGCCGCGTAATGCTATGTCATTTACGTACAGTTTGCAACAACAAACCCGAAATGCAATTGTAAACAAACGACAACCCTAAACCATGATGTTGAGCTGCAAAATCAAGGTCTTGTCACGTTCTTACAGCGATAGTGTGGTTGGCTGGCGATGATGTACATACGAGGCTCCACCGACGTCGACATCCCTAAACCCAAACCCTGTACTATTCGTTGAAGTAATGGGGACAACGCAGCCATTATTCTCAGAATGGGGGCAACTTGGAAAGAAATGATTGGGACGACCTAGCCAGAATTTTTTTGAATGGGGGCGACGTAGCCATTTGTTCTCAGAATGGGGGCGCCTCAGACATGGTCGGCCAAAAATGGGGGCGATCGGGGAATTAGCCGGGAGAGCAAGCGTCCACACCATTTCTTTTGCATCTCACTTGTGTATTTTAAGGAGGTAAGCCATATCTGGTGGATTAGGGCATACAAAAGGTTAGGATACGTTTTTGATCTAGGGGAGGGTGAGGTTGGGCTCATGTTTCTTGCCACATGAGGTAGAAATGTCGAGCCAATAATTCCTGAGAGAGAATGGTGAGCGAGTGGTTCCAAGGGGCCACAAAAGAGGTCCATCAGATCTGATGGCTGGTCACGGAAGAAATCTTGATCTCATTAGGAGTTGCAATGCGTGAGTTCCTGAAGTCTAAAGCACAAGAAAAGCAAGGCATCAATATTGCATAGGATTACGTCGTGTAGAAAACAACATAAGGGATAATGTCAGGAAATGGTAAATACAAAGAGTGAATTCTTTGTACATAAAAATAGAAGAGAGAGAGAGAGAGAGAGAGAGAGAGAGAGGGAGGGAGAGAGGG
>SZWC01004344.1:137062-139562 GCA_023375785.1 Penium margaritaceum
GGGAGGGATGGAGGGAGGGAGAGAGATAGAGAGAGAGATAAAGAGAGAGAGAGAGAGAGAGAGAGAGAGAGAGGGAGGGAGTGAGGGATGGAGGAGGGAGGGAGGGAGGGAGGAGGGAGATATGTGAATGTTTTACGATGGCTACTTCTCTCACTATGTAATTAAATGAATCACATATCATAGGCATGGACTTTCTGAAATGGAACGCGCTCTGAGGGTTGCTTTGCGCACGATGTTGTACATAAATGTACGGTTTGATCACTAGTATAATTGGTTTTGGCTCAACGGTAGAGCAGTTTGTCGAAAACGCTATAATGAAATTAGAGCTCGCGCGCATGGGTTCAAATCCCTCGGCCAACTTGAAGTACAATACCACTTCAACGTCTTTCAATGGTGCTTGATAGGACACATAGGAGAGCAGCATCGTCGAGACATGGGTCTCACATGCTAAGGGAAGCATGCCCTTTAGGACTGTAGCGTGGCAGACTTCACGGTGGCAAGTTAAATGGTAAGAACACGAAATACAATGTGTTTTTGGCTCAACTGGTAGAGAAGTTCTTTGAAAAATGTTGCGTTTGTGTTAATTCTTTTGATCTGTAGAAAAACTGTAGTGTGAGCATTGTTCTTTGGATACAATAAGGCTAGAGTAGTAGACTAACCTTTTCATATACCACAACTCAGATTGTGTATCTTCAGTGAAGCTAGTCATGTCATTTTCATACAATGGTGTTGAATCGAGATAATGACCAGTCTCGATCTTGATTGTCTCCATTTTTTCTCGTCTAGTTGTCTCGTACGGCACGACACAACACAATTTTGATTTGCCTCATGCGAGATTAAACAAGACTACAATATGTTCTATGGCGTGCAAAATCTAGACGAGAATCTTGTAGCGCAGTGTAGTTCTCGCTTCTTTTTTTACCCCTACCATGTGTCTTAGGGCTATAAGAACCAATGGTGCACTGGAGTGCTGCATAGTAAGCATAGAAAGCAGGCCAATCCATTGTGTTACACATTCTTCGGAAACGGTCATAGAGGTTCAAGAAGAACATCCAAAGTAAAATTAATGTGATTGTTTTTTCCATGAACAAACCAACGAAGTTGTGACTCTTTCAGTATCTTCGTTTTGCAAAAAGTTGTTGCTACGTTGCCACAAATAGTTGATTTACTCTCCGTAATTTTTTTTAGCACCACATAAGTAGGTTACACACTCGGAACACCGGCTAGTTTTGGAGTTTTATGTGTCTAGTAATCCAGACCTGCTGTTGCCATGCGAGGTGGCTAAGGAGTAACGTGTTATGTAGGGTTATTCCTATTGAACTGAGGAGTTTGCTTAGAAAACGAGGTTGTCTAATATTTAAAAAAAAAAATTCTCGCAGTCAAAAGTGAGGACCCCGTAAAGTTGGTGCATTCCGGCGGTTGGCTTTGTTGTTTTTCTTGCCCCTCGCAATGGTCAAAAATGCAAGGTTTTTTCAAACATGAGCGAGACCAAGACGAGACGAGTAGAATGCAAATGAGTATGAGACCGAGATTTTCTTGTCCTCTGCACCTGGGATGTGACATCTCGTACTCAAGTGGACAAAGACGAGTTTGAGGTTGAGAAGTTCTGTCTCAATCTTGATTCAACAGTCCGACTTTCACATTGATTGGAAACTTCCATCGCCTCATGATATTCCCCATTCTCACTTTCCTTGCATTGTTTATTTTTTACGTGGGGTACACATCCTACTTGTGTGGTTGAAGTGGGTTTGTTCTTCATAAGTTACAAGATGGCTCTAATTAGTGCGCGTAACTCTACAAAGAAATGAACAGGTTGTGCACCCTCCCACGGAATCATGAGAGTGCTAATGAATTTAGATCTTTTGAAGGGCAAACTTGTCCGAGGCAATGACCTGATCAGTCGCCACCATGTACGGCAACGATGTAAACATTGGGGTATGGCGAGTGCCTACTTTCACAAGCTATCCCTTGAAGATGTGACGGTCCGTGATGACCATAGGATTGATCCGCTGGTTAATCACGTGAGCCCCAAGCCCCGTCCTGATGTGAATGTCTCTCCTCGTAGGCCGCCCTAACAGCAAGCTTTCGCGAGGTGATTCTTTTCTACAACGAGATTTTTTTTTGTATTGTCATCAAAGCATGTTCGATATGCCTCATGACCTTAACAACGCAGAAAAAAAATACAACCTGTGGGGTCAAATTCTCAATTTGAGCGCCGCCAATAAACCATAAACGAACAACTGCAACCAAAAAAAAAAAGTGCACGGCCAGAATCGTCGGGTGTCATAATGACCGTCCAAGTTAACCATGTTTGAGCTTCCGATGGGTCAGGAATCAGATAGGCTCTACGACTAATGATCTTTCAGCAACCCATCACCTTGTATAAGGACAAAGTCAAAAACAGTATTATCTGGCCAATTCATCCTTTTTAAAGGAATTTCAGTTTCTTGTCACCTTCTTTGAGTAAGCCATACTTATCACAATGGTATTGTTTGGTTCA